>CAUYSK010063970.1:0-69238 GCA_963575035.1 Avahi laniger | reverse complement strand
CAGGTACTGTAGTATATTTAGAAAGAATATTTTTTCAATTAAAATTATTGTGGCCTACAGAAAGGTCAATAGAAGCTTTCAATAATTTTAAATGTATAAACAGTGAATTTGATATGTGACAATAAAGAACAACTTTAAAGTGGACAGAAGGCAATCTTATGAAAAAATTGAAAATACTAAAATTATATTGAAAACATATATTCATTGGAAAAATATCAATGACTTAGTATTAGAATCAGATATGACTAAGAAACTTATTAAAGTATATCAATATCTACTAAGAAAAATTAAGGTAATTTTAATTCTGTAATAAATTACTGAAACATACAAATATTATAAATATACACCTTGATTAATATTTCCTGTTATTTATTTATTTATTTTTAATTCAGATATTATGTGGATGCAAACATGGTGGCTCACACCTGTAATCCTACCATTTTGAGAGGCCAAGGCAGAAGAAGTGCTTGAGGCCAAGAGTTCCAGACCAGCCTGAGCTACATGAGGTATTTATTTAGTGTTATTTTTCTATTGGGTTGCCTATCTTTTTCTTAATGATTCTTAGTAGTTTATAATATTCTTTTTTTTTTTTTTTTTGAGACAGAGTCTCACTCTTTTGCCCGGGCTAGAGTGAGTGCCGTGGCGTCAGCCTGGCTCATAGCAACCTCAAACTCTTGGGCTCAAGTGATCCTTCTGCCTCAGCCTCCCCAGTAGCTGGGACTACAGGCATGCACCACCATGCCTGGCTAATTTTTTCTATATATTTTTAGTTGTCCGATTAATTTCTTTCTAATTTTAGTAGAGATGGGGTCTCATTCTTGCTCAGGCTGGTTTCGAACTCCTGAGCTCAAACAATCCGCCTGCGTCGGCCTCCCAGAGAGCTAGGATTACAGGCGTGAGCCACCGCGCCCGGCCAATAATATTCTTTTAATTTTTTGACAAATGATTTATTTTTCTAAAGACCTTCTGATATTTCTTCATATACTGTCAAGTAATGACCTTTTAAAGTAAGTACTAGCAGCTCCTGTTATTTCTGTATGTGTACAGTGATAACATGAAAAACAGTTTGTACGTTCATTTGAAAAACTGCAAAGGCCAAGGATACCCTTAAAAGGGAGAAAATGTTCTTCATTTAGTAAGTATCTAACATGAGGAATAATGTCTCACCTATGTCCATAGAGGGACAACATGAAACTTGGCAACACATCTGAACTGTTGTAAGAAAGGGACTCTAGGACATATTATTTGCACTTGAGCAGTCACTGTTGCCAAATATGCAGCCAGTGATGGTTAGTAAAGTCTCTTTTATTGGCATGACAGATACCAACTCTTTGAGAAAGAGAGACAGGGTCTTAAGTGGGTACTCTTTCATATATTTTATAATAAAATGGGGGATAGGGTATATATAACATTTTGCTCTAGTAACAGTTATTGACATATCAGAAATCTGGAACCACAAGTTGGAACTTTGGGAAGAACTTTCGCTCTTTTTTTTTTTGAGGAAAAAATGAAACTCCACTTTCAGAAATAGCAGACAGAAAGGAGTTCATCCAGTACCAAAGTTACCTGGGTTTTTAGCTATATGATTCAATCATAGCCCTGCCATAATCATTATGGATGGTCTTGAAAATAGGGCCTATTTTTGGTGAGCTCTCACTCTGAAAGATAAGATTATGGATAGAAAAGTATGCAAAATTTTCAAAATTATATGAATTATTTCTGGAGGCTGAAATTGAGGGTTACAAAGATTTCCCTCTTTCATTGAAGGCTGAAATTTACAGAAAACTTTAAACAACTGCAAAATTCTTTTGAAGGCATTTCTATTCTGATAAACTTACAATCAACATGAAGATTTTTAATTATTTTTTTCTGAAGCAATCAATGTCGTTATAACATATTTTGTAAGGATGACACAATTGAATTGAGGACAAAGAAGATTCCACTTCCTTCTTAAATAAAGAAAGTCTTAGAGATTGTTGGTATCCATTGGACCCAAGACTGTCTAATTTCTGATCATGAGAACCAGGAGAGAACTGATTATGTTTATCATAAATTACCTTTGGGAATTAGAGTGTTTATCACAAATTACAAACAAAACAGAAATTTGAAATGACTGAATATTAAATAATTATTTTTCCTAATTCTGAGTCAAAGATGTCACTATAATTTTAGTGGCAAATTCTATTCAACGTATGGAAATTTTATTATTTAAACTTTTTAACTGAAGTCATCCTTGCTTTTGTATTCTTTGAAAAATTTATATTTTTAATAATTTATAAACTAAGATTTTAATGAAAAAGTGACAGTTTTTTACAATGTTTATTTCAATTAGAATTAGTTTCTTTATATAATGGAATAAATTTCATAAAATTTGGCATTTATGTTTTTATGTAAAATGTTGATGGGAAAGTTCCATTACCTTGATTGTATTACATTCTTGATTCCCCAAATGAGAAGAAAGAAACTTAATAAAATAGTATTTGATATTTGTAGAATGAATGAATAGCAATTTTACTTTTTACACAGAATTGAAACTACTGATTATATTTTAGAGATATATATTATTGGACAAGGATTTTAGGATTCTGTAAGACCATTTTATCAAAGAGACTGCCTTATAAATAGTCTCTTTGGTATTTTACTAATGGAAAAATAAAGGATGGGATTTAGAAAGATTGTCTGATCCTATGTTATGCCATTAGAGAAAGAAATATTATTTAGGTATGGAGTTAGGATACCAGAGATTAAGTTTTTAAATGAGGAAAGAAGTTGTAAGAAAAAGTTGTGCATGAATTACAATACAACATGTTTTGCAGGATTAGTCATAAGTCAAATTAGAGTTCAGATAAAGCTTGACTTGGACACTCTTCATTGATTTATTGCATGTTATCTGAACTTTTAATACTATCCTTGCTAACCTGAGAACCTATTTGCAAGCATAAGCCTTGAAATCAGTCTCTCAAGGTTAAAAGCAAAGAAAAATTGGCTACAAGTTCTTCTATGATTGGATTTAGGAATTGTTACAAAAATAAAAGTAATGTGCAGAATCCTTGGTTGAAACATTCACTTTCTCTTCTCTTAATTTTTTTCTTTTCCTTTCTTTTCTTTTCTGTTTTCTTTTCTTTTTTTTTTTTTTTTAAACAAGAGAAGTTCTGAAACTTAGACATTTTGGAACATAATGGGAAACATAAATCCTTCATCCTTTTTCTCACCTTTCTCAACATTCCAGAATTTATCCCAAAGGCTTATGTTCCATGAGCTTTCAAGCTAATTCTGCCTGACGAAGAAAGCACATACATAATTCAAGGGAACTGCTGTTGAGATTTTAATAAATATTAGGTACAATGTCATAGTTATTACTCAAAAAGCCTCAATTTTTCCTCAAGTTCTCCCATCTTTGGTAAATAATATTTAAAAATCAGTGCTAACTGGTGGATAATTCTTTAGATAATTCCTTAGATAATTCTTTAGAATTTATGATTTTCTAATCTCAAATCACCCAACCCCTCTCACCTCAATACTTACTTACTACTACCTTATCCAGTCATAAATAAAACTGGGGGCTTTCTTTCCTATTTTTAATATTGACTTTCTTACATCACCTGGTTCTCATATCCTGTACTCCCAGTGGTGCTGGCTCTGAACTCACCCAGGAACTGGCGTCCTCATGCCAATGGCAGATTCCCCCAACAATCTCTGATTGTCACCTGACTCCTAAATATTTATTACTAAGATCTCTACCTCCTACTTTGTTCCAAGCTTAATGAGCCCAGAATCGTGACTGAGAACATTGTTTCCCCTTTACATTTTTCTTTCTTTCTTTCTCATCGCTCTCAAAGCTCTTTTAAGAAACTAATGATGCAGTAAGCCTCAAATAGCACAAGCTATAACATTGGCTAAAGAATCATTTTAGCAAAAAAGATAAAACAAAAGTAATATCAATGTTTATGCCTTTCTGTGTTTTTCTACAAATTAAAGGTTACAGAAGAGCACAGACAGACTCTAACAACTTAAAAATTTAGGTCTCTACTATGAGAATAATGATATATAATTTCTCAAAGTTTCTCGTATCTTTTTAAAAACTTTTTTGGTGATTTCTGTTTTTGTAGGATAAGGATAAAGTAGATCAGCTCTTTAGCCATTTTATACAGAAAAATATAATTTCTCTTTAGTAGATCATTGTCTTTCACACTGTGTCTCTGCAATCCTTAAAGATTACCAAGGAAGATGGGAGATGGGGAGGTCAAGAGATCAGGACTCTGTTTTATGTATCTAAGCTTCCAAGGTACTTTATTTGACCAAAAGGATTATTGTATGTATTAGTTAGAGTTCTCCAGAGAAACAGAATCAATAGGATATCTATATCTATTTCCTTTTTTCCCTACATAGGAATTACTTCAATATATATGTTTATGCAGACATACAAACACATACACACACATATTAATATATATATGCTATATATGTAATATAAATGTGTGTGTGTATATATATATATTTATATGGTGAGAGAGAGAGAGAGAGAAAAGGAGATATACAAAGAGTACTCGGCTCACACAATTATGAATGCTGAAAAGTCCCATGACCTGCAGTCTGCAAGCTATAGACCCACAAGAGCTGGTGGTGTAATTTTTTCTCAATCCAAAGGCTCTGGAACCAGGGAAGTCAATGGTGCAAGGCCCAGTCTGAGGGCAAAAGAATATGAGATAAGATATTCTAGCTCAAGCAGTGAGGCAGGAAAAAAGGTGTAAATTTTGTTCTTCCTCAGACATTTGTTCTATTAAAGCTTTCAATCGATTGAATGGCACTCCACCACGTTGCGGAGGGAAATCTACTTTACTGAGTTCACTGATTCAAATGCTAATATCCTTTAGAAACAGTCTCACAGACACAACCAGAAACATGTTTAATCTGGGCACCTTGTGGTCCACTCAAGTTGACATATAAAATTAATCATTACATAATGCTAGTATAAAGGTAGTACAGACATTTGGTGTGATCTTTGGGTGGTGGCCAAAACCTGTAAGGCATACATCATTTTTAATCATTATTAGCAAATGTGAAGTATCCAAAGTACTACATCCCAGACAAATGCATGACAAAGGTAAAAAGTCACTCTCCTTAAAATGTAAAATATGCTTGCTTGGTTCATGCTCCAACACCACTTGCATACATGTGACCTCTGAGAAGCAAATACCAAGATGAAATTAAATATCCAGAAAGAGAAGAAAGATTGAGTGTAGGCATCCCAGAAGAACATTCAGTCTAGGTGAGTTCCAGCAAGGTTGTCAGGGAATTGTCAAACCAACATCAGCTTCCAGAGTGCTCTGTCTCTCAAAGAAGGGCCTGCCTTTATATCCTTGCTGTGTTAGGGTATCAGCTAGGAACAGTGTGTGGAGAATGACATGTGCCTAGTACAAGAGGAGATCAGGTTGATATTCAGGGACCTGGCCATTCTAGTTTTCTAGCCTAACAAAACAAAAGGAAGTTTCGGTTTATATTTTTAAATCATGATTTATTATATTTAAATATAATAATATTTTATTTTAAAGATATCACTGTGTATATTGCATGAAAAATGGATTGGAAACCAACAAGAGCAGATTAAAAAAAACATTAGTAGGTTATTCAATTTGCCAACAAATAAGAGATGTGTTATTGTCACTTTTGCTCCCTCTTTGATTACATTTGCTGATGTATCTTTGTTTTTTATAATTTTTTTATTTTAATTTATTTTAGGGCTATTTCTCACAAATGATATTGTGATTTGTTATATTTTAGTCAATAGGAGGTTTTATTCTTATAGAATGTTCTTGTTTTATGCTTTTTTTTAATTCTCCTCACTTCCATATGTATATTTTTACTGTCTTTCTATATATTAATTGCTTTTATTTTCTGTGTATAGAACACTTTCTTATTTGCATTTTTCATACTTCATGTTGAAAATGGAAAATCTTAAATAATATAATGTGGCAATTCTGAAAATCAGATACCTCTCCCTAGGGTTTATTGTTGTTTGTTTGTTTAGTGGTTTTTGTGAACTAATTCTGCATTGTCTGTATTATTTTTATGTTTCTATGTTTGTTTTATGTTATTTTATGTTTGACTAAAGTCTCTGTTCAGTTAGCTTATTATTCAGCAAATGATTGACCAGAGATTTTCTTATGTCTGGACCCAACAAGACTGTCAGTTCTAGCTTAGGTGCCCTGTGTGTTCGTTGGGGCTAAGTCAATTAGGCAGTTGACAACTCTGCCATCACCTTCTCTTCCTGCTTACAAGATCCTCAAAGTTATCTAAAGGTAAGACCTTTGTACCTTCCCAAGTTTTCCTGAGCATACACACAGTCCCGCACATGTGCACAGCCTGCACATTTGTGTGGTCTTTCAGATTCTTAAAAATATTCAGGAGCTTTTCAAAGCACCTGTGAGAACATTATTTCTCAACTTTTCTTTTAAAACTTTTGGTTAATGTTTGCCCAAAATGTTATCTACTGTCTTAGGCAGTGAATACCATTTTATAATTTAAATATTTAACTCTATTCTTTGATAATAAACTATTTTAAATTAAATTTAAATGTACAGAAAAATTGAGAAGTTAACATGACTAGTTCCCATAGATCTCACACCAACTGTCACTACTTTTAACATCTTACAATAGTATGATAGATTTGTTCTAGTGATGAACTAGTATTGATACATGATTCTTAACTAAAGCCCAAAGTCCATACTTTATTCACATTCCCTTTGTTTTTACATAAAGTCCTTTTCTTGCAGGGATCCCAGCTATAATTGTGCAATACTTGTCCTCCTTTCTTAGGCTCCTCTTCCTTTGGCATGACAATTTCTCAGACTTTGATTTTCTTTTTGAGGACCTTGACAATTTTGAATAGTGTTGACCAGTATTGCATAGACTGTCAATCAATTTGGATTTTCTGGGTACATTTCTTAAAAGTAGAATGAAGTCATAGATTACTAGATGACAATGACAAGAGCTAAAGTGCCCATTTCATCATCACACCATAGCAGGTGTACACACTACTGACGTGCCTTATCACTATTGATGTTAACCTTGATCACACTGCCAAGGTAGTGTTTGTCAAGTGTCTCCATTGCAAAATTATCCTTTTGTTTCCTCATGTCATACTCTCCTCTTTGGAAAGAAGTTATTATGTGAATTCCACATTTAAGGACTGAGCAGCTATTAATATCTCCCAGTTCCTTCAGGCTGAAATATTATATAAATTATTTGGAATTTTTCTTCTCCTTGTCTTATTTATTCAATCATTTATTTAAATCAGTTACTGAATCGAGATTTTCCTTTCTGATTTATGTTTTTCTTGTTTTGTTTTGTTTGAAACAGGATCTTACTCTGTGGCCCAGGCTGGAACGCAGTTGCACAATCATAGCTCACTGTAGCCTCAAACTTCTGAGCTCAAACAATCTTTCTGCCTCAGCTTTCTGAGTAGCCAAGACTGCAGGTGCATGCCATCTCACCCAGATAATTGTTTTCATTTTTTTCTTAGAGATGGAATCTTACTATGTTGCTCAGGCTGCTCTCAAACTCCTGGCCTCAAGTGATCCTTCTGCCTTCGCTTCCCAAGGGAGGAGATCACAGGCATGAGCCACCTTGCCTGGCCTGATTCATATTTTTAATGCTAGAAATTTCCCTCTAAGCTCTTGCTATATTCGCAAATTTTGATACATTATATTTTTTATTAATTTAGTTCAAAAATTTCTCTTAAGACTTTTTCTTTAAACCACGTATATTTTGTAACTATGCTATTTAATTTTCAAATATTTGGGGTGTCTATTACCTCTTTTGCTGTATTGATTCCTAGTATAGCTCTATTTTGATCTGAAGACACACGTAGCATAATTTAAATTCTTAAATATATATTAAGGTGGGCTTTATGACCCAGAATTTGTTTTGTCTTGGTGAATAGTCCATGCAATTTTGATAAAAATGTGTATTCTGCTGTGCAGGATGAAGGATTCTATAAATGTCATTTAGATCATGTTGATTTATAGAAGTGTTCAAGAGATATATGTTCTTACAGATATTCTGCCTGCTCAATCTACCAATTACTGACAAAGAAGTGATAAAATCTCTAACTAATAGTAGTTTTGTCTATTACTCCTGTGAGTTCAGGTTTTGCCTCATTTACTTGAGACAGAACAATGCTCTGTTGCTAGGTACATACACTTTTAAGATTGTTTTGTCTTCCTAGAGAATTGATCCCTCTATTTTTGTGTACTGCATTTTATAATTTTTCATGTTCTGAAGTTGGCTTTGTTTGAAACTAAAACAGTTTTCTTTTGATTAGCATTAGCCTGGTATAATAATATATCTTTCCTCATCCCTTTTTTTTAAACTATATGAACATTTCCCCTCCCACTAGTGGCTCTATCTATCATGATCAAAAAGCCCTACATGTTAACTGATCTTCATAAATAATTTGATAACTATTGCTTATACAAAGTAATCTTTTCCAAATATTCCTTCTCTGGTTCTCTTCTTTTATAATGGATCCAAATTTTGACCTGCATAATTTTCCTTCTTACTGAAGAATTCTTTCAACATTTCTTGCAGGGCAGGTCTACTGGCTATAAATTTCCTTAGGTGTTTTTGTTTTTGCCTCAGAAAATCTTTATTTATCCATAACTTTTGAAAGATAATTTTCTGGTTATGATATTCTAGTTTTGTGGGTTTTTTTTTTTTCTGAACACATTGATTGTTTCACTTCATGCTCTTCCTGTTTGCATGTTTTCTGATGAGAAGTCCATTGTAATTTTTACCCTTGTTCTTGTATTGGTAAGGGTCCCTGTGCCCACCCTATCCCTGTGGCTTCTTTCAAGATTTTCTTTTTGTGTTTCCCTTTCTGTCCTTTGAAAATAACATGTCTAGGTATAGTTTTTGTTGTTGTTGTTGTTTGTTTTTGCTTTTGCTATATATTTTGTTTGATGTCCACTGCGTTTCCTTGATCTGTGTTTTGGTTTCTGCCATTAATTTGGGAAAGTTCTTGGCCATTGTTACTTCAACTATCTCCTTTTTTCTCTTTTTGGTATTGCAATATACATATATTTACTTTCTTATATTGTTCCACAGTTTTTGGATGCTCTGGGTTTTTTTAATTCTTTTTTTTTATCTTTGCATTTCATTTGGAGAAGTTTCTAAGTTTCTATTGACTTATCTTTTCAAGCCCACTAATTCTTACCTTGGCTGTGTCCAATCCATTTCTCAGAATTTTTCATCTCTCCATTTGCAGTACTCAAATATTCCCACAAGTTGACTATTCTTTCCATTAGAACTCTTAGCACATTAATCATAGTTATTTTAAATTCACTGCCTGAGAACTTCAACATTTATGTTCCTTCTTAATCTTGTTCCAATGTTTACTTTATCTCTTCAGACTGTTATTTACTATTGTTTAGCATGCTTTATTATTGTTTTGGTGAAAGTTGCACATTGTTTCAGGCAACAAGAACTGAGGTAAATAAACTATTAGTGTGAGGTTTTATGTTAAGTCAACTCGAAGTTCAGCTGTGTTTACTTTTTGCTATACCCAAAATGGCTCTATTCTTTTTGTTTCTTGTTTATTTTGTTTTTGTTTCCCAGTGACTTTCATATTTCCTAAATATTCCTCCTTAGAAGAATTCCTCTCTCCTTAGAGTTTGTGTCTTACAGTTCTTCTGGCTATAATCCGCTGTTAGTGTACTGCAGCCCTGTTGGAAGTTAAACTGTGGGGCAGAGGTAGCATTCTAGAATCTTCTGATTAGATCTGTGTTTCAGTGGGCCTGTGTCCCAGGGCTGTGGCATTCACTAGTGTTTTTAGTGGCATAACTCCTGTTACCTCTATCCTCTTCTGCTATCCATATCTTTAGTGTTCCCAATTTATTTCCTTGACCTGAGGAACTAAATTTCCTTTGAACTAAATTTTCAACCTTTGGTGAGAGAGAAAAAACTGGAGGAGACTTGAGTGGAAGGACTTCCCTTCCCTCAGCTGGGATAAGACCCTAGCAAAGTGCTTTTACCTGGAGAGTGAGACCCTGTCATGGAGAAGATTGTGGTAGTATTTTATAATGATTGCTTGTCCCCTTCCTCTGTTATAGCCACCAGGGAATTTTTCTTGGTCGGGGAATCACTGGAGGTTAAATCAATGAAATTGTGGTACCCACATAAAACTGTGACCACTAAAACTTTCTCACCCTCAGACTAGTCCACTGTCAGCCTCCAGTAATTCATCAAAATTACCACTTAAACATTCTTAGGAGTTTATGGCTTATGCGGTTTCTTTTCCATCTAAGCAGATCTCAACTTTATCTCTCTATATACAGCCATTTCTCCAGATTTCAGGGTGATGATTTGTCTTGTGACTTCAGTTCTCTGGGGGGTTTAATACAAGTCATTGATTTTTAATTTGTCCAGATTTTTCTTAAATTAGTGATGGTGCATCTATCAGTAGGTTTAATTCTATTTTTAAATATAAAATAAATCAATTTTTCTTGACTTCAGATTATAGGAAATTAGGCAATTTCTACCCTTACATCCTCTTTCTTCCTGCTATCTCTTTTGCCTTCCAACTTGTGTCAATGATATTATTGCTTTGTACTGCATGCATGCGTGTGTGTGTGTGTGTGTGTGTGAGTGTGTGTGTGTGTAGTATTATAGCATTTGATTTCTTCTCTGTAATGTTGCTAAATTTTTGTTCTATCTATAAGTTAATTCTGAAAATGAGTGTGTTTGTCATATTACGATTATATAAATATTATGAACTGTAGATCAGTTAGTAAAATTGATCTATTGAGAAATCATACATTTATAGTCCCGTGTTGTTAAATTTATTTCACTTGAAAAGAATATTAAAGTGTGAAGATTGAAAGGATTCTTTTGCTTATGCTCAATCAATTTCGGAAGACCTATATATTTTAGTTTGCTCAGTATTTGAACATTACCTTTTCTGTGCAAGATATAATTTTACCTGAACTTTTGTTTTTGTCTCTTTTTTCTATTCTTGTTTTCCTTATAATGTTACTAAAATGATCAATTTTCTTAATTACATCATTTGTTAAATAATAAATTGGCTGAGTATTCTACTCTGCATCTTTCAGAATGAGGCTAATTTCAATCTTTCTTGGATTCAATATCTTAATTATTTTCTTTATCTTTTGATCTCCAAATACAGATATCACAGTTATATAAGGTAAACTTTCTGAGACAATTGTGCCATATATACTTAATCAGTCTCTCCAGAGTCACTCTCTGCTCTTTTTAAACCTGCTTTCTACCTCAAGAGACTAACCTCTGTGAACTGCATTCAAAGTCACCCACGTCATTTGGTTGTCTTTTGGGTTCAGTCCATACAAAGTTCTGACAGGAGATGAGAAGGAAAGAGGAAAGGTTATATTATTTATTCCCTGGTTCTCTCACTGCAAGGCCTTCTCACCAGGCTAGCTGTGTACTTTGACCAGAGGTCAGATTAGATGATTTCTCTGCATGACTCTCTTTCCCTGTTCTAGTAACTATCCTCTTCTGTTATTAGTCATGTTCTCTGGAGAAACAGAACCAATATGATATACATATACATATATACACACACACACACATAAACATAAATATGGGGGGAGAAAGAGAGAGAGAGAAAGAGAGAGATTTATTATGGAAAGTGGCTCATGCATCTACAGAGGCCAAGAAGTTCCACCATCTGCCTTTTGCAAGCTGGAAAATCAGGAAAGTTGGTGGTATAATTCGGTCTGAGTTTGAAAGCCTGAAAACTTGGGAGGCAATGGGGGACATGCTGGTATGAGTTGAGTTTCAAGACTCTCAAACCAGGAGGGCACAAAAAGATAGATGTCACAGCATCCCAACTTAAGAAGAGAGAGAGAATTCAACTTTCTTCTGTTTTTTTTGTTCTATTTGGTCCCTCAGTGGATTGGATGAAACCCAGCCATTGCTGAGGGTATCTTCTTTACTCAGTGTACTGATTCAAATGCTACTCTCTTCATGAAACATTCTCCCAGACACACCCAGAAGTAACGTTTTTACTAACTATCTAGACAGCCTTTAGCCCACTCAAGTTGAAACATAAAATTAAGCATCCCACTTTCATTCGTAAATAAACCCTCCTGTAATGATGCAAATTTGAGTGTGCCAGCTTTTTCCTGCTAAAACCCTATACCCAGACCATGCATAAAAATATTCCTCATGTACTTGAATGTACCTTTAATGGTACAGAATTCTAGATTCAAAACCATTTTCCTTTAGAACATTAGAAATGTTGCACTATGGAGTTGAAACATCTCTTCTTTTTACTGAGAATCCTACAATGAACATGTTTTTCATCAATGTGTATAATAATAAAGTATATTTCTGGAAAAATGTCAGGTATTTTTCTTTGTGCTTGATATTTGGACATTAAATAAGAGAAAATCTAAGCATAGAGTCTTTGTCATTTATTCTCTTCAATACTCAATACTTTTTTTTCTAAATGACAAATAATATGTTTCTCACATCGCAGAAATGTTCTAGTAGTCCTTTGATTGCCCCCTGCAACATAAACATACATTCTCTGTTTTTTTTCCTGCAATTCATTTGATGAGTGTTGGTACCCCTGGCTTGCTAATCTTGGTTACTTATCTGCCCAATATTTCACTTTTGTCTTTTTTCAACTTTTTTAAAAGAGTTGTTTTTCTTAGAGATTTTACATTGAATTTTAAATTACGGCAATTTTTAAATTTTCATGAATTCTTTATTACTTTCTGGTTTCCCTTTTTTCTATTTTTTAAGATTATTTACAATTATATTCTTAAGTATATCTGAAGACTTGAAGATCTGAAGATAATAACTGAAATGTAAAAATTACTTTTTTTATAGTTTCTGAAATATCTGTTTCTTTTATGATTAGTTTTTCCATTTGCTTATCTTATCCTTTATTTTCTGTTGTTGGTTTCCTCAATTGTTTGATTATCCTTTATAAATATAAATACACACACACACACACACATATATATTATTTTTTCCAATACGTTTCAATATTCCAATACACACACACACATACACACACACACACACACACACACAGGCAGCATCCTTAAGTTTTGTTTGCAATTAAACATCACTTCTGCGAATGAGAGAGTTGCCAATATATTTTATATTTACGCTCTTCCTTCCCCCCAGCAAGCATACACAGCATGACCTTCCCATAACTTCCAGGATAACATCTCAATTCTTTCTTTGCATTTCTATGACTGCCGTCTGGAGACAAATACCTCTGTGTGGGGGTGGAATGCCTAAACCATGTTGCCGTTCACAGGCAGTTCTGTCAATTCTCTCAATATCTGCTCATATTCTTGTCCATTTCTCAAACCTGTGGTATCTGGCGATCTCAAGCCTGAGCAAATGGTGCTTTTTTTCCTTTTCATACTTTGATAGAGCCAGTTTATTTTGACATGTAAAGCATGAGTTCATTGAGTTCATCTGGCTCTTGTGAGGCAGCAGTTTTTCCTAACTACAGTGATTCTCTTAAATGAAGCAGGACTTAACAACTAAACAACTGCAGATCCCAGCATTCATTCCTGCCAAAGGTTGCCTATTCCATGTTCCCTTCTTCTGCATGGTGGCAGTTTTGAAAATTATAACCACAGGATGCAATAACCTTCCAAAGCATCTATTGTTTCCTGCCCTATTGTTTTCAGAGAAAGATGGTGGTAGAAAGATGGTCAAAAAGAAAGACTAGATAAGAAATGTTGTTTTGAAATTTTGGCTCTCATTATAAAGCAGCAACATCATATAAAAAGTCCTCCACCATAGTCATAAAAAATATTTTTAGAAGTTGGAAGAAACTACCTCGTAGGTTCCATTCAGTTTCCATTTGAGAGAATTACATATTATATTGTAATTAGGATTTTTAAAAAAGTATAATCAATTGGAGAAACAAAAATAAGTACCAGGGAGGAACTAGAGAAGCTAATTTACAGAGGGTCAGTTTTCTAAATTCAATGTATATATGCAAAGTTTTTGACTTCCAATTAAAATGAAAATATATACACATTTCTTTTATATATTAAGTATATAAATTTGATTTGTTACTTCATGGATGCTTTGATGGCAAACTATAGATTAGGGGAAATAGAAGATCCTATAATTGTTGTTTATCATATTTTTAAAAGAGATTGCTCAGAAAGACAGGGATCTTTGCCTCCATTCTGTTAATAGGGCAATCCCAGAGAGGATAAAGAGCAAGTCTTTGCCTGTCAGGTGGAAATTGGAAGCAGAGCTAATCATTTCAGGAAGTCAAAAGATAGCCTAGATTTTTTTAAAGTAGCAAAATAAATCTCAAACAAATTGCGTCCAAAAGAGAAATTTCACACCTATAATGAAAAAGTTTTGTTTCAATGACAGCAACATTTATCCTCTTTTATTAAAATTGATTATCTTTTTTTTTTAAATGAATGAAATTTTCAGGTATTTTCCTGCATTGATTTCTTGGTGAAAGTACTTAGTTCTACTAGATCTACTGGAGTTTTTGTACTGCTAATGATCAATAAATACATTGGGATGAAGTCATTTATCTAAACTTCTTTAGGCAAGTATTTATCTACAACATTATATAGGACAAGGAATCTTTAAATGATTTAGTAAATTGAAGTTTATCATATTCAGTAATCTTGTTTGGTCTCAGGATGATATTAACTAAGTCTACCCTCATTTCCTTTTAAAACTTATTATTTAAATATAGATTTAGACTGGTCAAAGTCATTTTCATGCTGTTCCTTAAAAAAATAGACTATGAGTTCTGATCAATTACACAATGATTTAATTATGACAGTAAAGTGAAATAAGAATAAGAAGTTAATTTTTTAACAAAAAAAATACTGAAGGTAAATAGCAAAACTTTTTATATTTTCATAAGTACTACTGGCAGAAAAAAATTTTCATGAAAATAACAATGGAAGCTAACATTTATTTAGTGCTTCTGGTACTATAGCTACTGTATGAAAGTCTTTATTTGAACAAGTTAGATTCACCTGCAAACAAACAAAAACAACAGAAATAAATATGAAGAATTTCTGTGATTATCTTTACTATTTGGATAAGAAATATGAAACTCAAGAGAACTTGAGAAATAGACTAATGGTCACCTAGCCTATTGCTAGTAGAATTAATCTCTACCTGATCTCAGATCCCAGAGTGCCTCTCTCTCTCTCTCTCTTTCCCCTTTCCTTTCTTCCCTACCTCCACACATATATCTGAGACTATGACTCAGTTCTATCTGAGATCAGAAGCACCCACAGATAAAAGTGAAGTGGCAAATTGTGAGCTGACTACCGTCTTAAACCCTAGTGCTGAAGACTAAAATTTGAGATATAGCTACATTTCTACTAATAACATGTCAAAGGTGGATGTTTCACATGGGTCAGATGCAGGCCATGTGAAAGAGAAAACTAGCCTGAAGCCACCTAGATAGGATTTTTTAAAGGCCTCCTCGAAAAGGAATAGGGCAAAAAATATTTAAGATAAATCCCTAAGGACCAGGGACTAAAGGGTGAAATATGAAAAATGGAGCCAGAAAAATATCATCAACCATATCCCAGAATTACAGATGACTCTCCTACATCTACACAGAATTCCTTAGCGTTTCTAAAACTTGTGTCTTAGAACTAATCTGATTTAAACACTTTCCAAGCCCAGAGAAAGAATCTAACGCTAATAAGTGTCAGTATAGTAACATCTCTCTAGCCCTTTATCCCCCATCCTCTACTTCTTTTAACCCTGAAAGGACCAGAAAGAATAGTTAGCAATCAAAGAGAAAGAGGACAGGAGCACATAAGTAAGAAATAAAGCGAAGATGCTAATCACATATCCCCTTTTCAAAACATGATCCCCACTAGTTACAGGAAGAGAGAAACTACTACATGTGAGTAAATATTTTAATTTCCCAAATGAGACTGCATTTGTTGCTGGAAGTGACTGGAGAAAATTCCATTATCTGGGTATCTAGAAAATTCAGAAGTTCTGCTCAAAAACTCATCCAAATGATGAGGAGAACTATGCATGCAGATTGAGTTTGGATAACAATACGGGTGGGGGAGAGAACATTTGTTTTCTGTTGCATCTGGCAATCTCACTGACCCTATGCCAGCATTATATGCATGGGTTATCCATCACCTCCATCAATCTTGATGTACAGATAGATGTCATATACGTTAAGCAATCATTCACAACATTAAATAACTTTCTGCTATGTGCCACGTAGTATACTAAGCACTGGAAATTTAAAAATAAGAGAGAAACAGATATCAATGAAACCAGCTCACATAAGATATAACTATGACCTTGTTGTATATATATACCTTGCCAATAATATAGGGGTTTGATCCGTCATTGTTGGTTATTCAAGGCTTCTTTGGGGAAGTAATATGTAAGCTGAAAGTTGAAGTTAAGGGGATAAAATTTGAGGATTTAAAATAAAAAGGGAAACATCTATAAAATTGTGTTGTTGTAGGAATCATGAAGAACATGAACAACTGGAGAAAGATCACTGGTTCACTGGTGCTAGAACACAAAAAGTGGAGGAAACATCATATTAGAAGTTGGTAAAGGCTAAACCATGCAGGTTTTTATAGGTCTAGTTCAGGATTTTTCTCCCAAAAGGCACTGAGATGTACATATCAAATAGTTTATCCTAAATCATAACATGTTTGCTAACTCCCAAGTGGAATGAATGTCAGATATGGAACTTAAAATTAAATCCAAAATCTCTCCTTTTTTAGAGGCTCATTTTCTCTTTGCCTATTTTTAGCTTAAAGAGATTCTCTCAAATTGTACCATGTTCACAGATCTTTCTAATCTCTTTACCACTTCAGTAAATATGATTCTGGATATTGGCAATTAAAAATGCAATTACCATTTTTATTGTGAAAAAAATTAAATGCTGGCCTTCCAATTTTTTGTTATTTTCTAATTTTCATTTACCCATTAGTAATATAAAAAAGTAAGTAATATCTAGATTGACGGTTGCAAAGAGAAAGAAAGGGAAAATGTGGCTACTACTTTTCCTCTTTTTTTGTGACCATCTTTAAATGGCAGAATAGAATTTATGGAAGTTTGGAAAGGGGAAGAGAACTATGTTATTTGCAGAACTTAGGAGATTTATCAAATGAGGAGGGAACTATTTGAGGAGTGAAAAGAAAAATGTTGGCTGTCTGGGGAAATGTTTACAGAGAAGATCCTTAGAGCAGGATACATGCATCAAATACATTGAGAGTTTGGGAGTTGCTAAAAATAAAATATTGCTACTATGTAACCTAAGATAATAGGTAAAGTATGTTAATTGTCAGTAGGAAAGAATAAAATTTATTTTTCCCTGATGTGATTTTAAACCTACTAATTGTTGTTTACATATAAAATCAAGATTTTAAAAACTCCCACCATTTATTTAAGGCATATCTAATCTTCACAAGTTTTGAGCTGCCCATTTCTCATTACTTAGAGAAAAACAATAAACTTATAGAAAGAAGATTCCTAGCATACTGTTAAAAATAAATCAACAAACTCAATTAAATTCTCAAGACATACATAGCATAGTCAATCTACCGGTAATGATATAATACCATTTCATGAGTGTCATTTCTCATAATAATAAAAATCCCAGTAAACATGTATATGGTGCGTGGTCAAGTGGGTTAGAGAGCTATTTTTAAATATGCAGTAAATTAAGATAAAATGGCATTTCAAATTCTCAAACCCTTAACACCTTGTTGTTGCCGAACAAGTGATTGGACACAGATGACTCTGAGAATCTACCTTTCCCAATGTCTCCTGCAATTTAGTGACACAAGACCCCCCCTGAGATTCACACAGTTATGACAAGTTTTATTTCCACCATAATATTATTACCCAATGAAAAAATTGAACCTCATACAAAGGCACACCTTTTAGTTTACATATTGTAAAATTAACATGCAATGTACACACACATATATTAAGTACTCAAACAATTTCATAGTAATCTCTGACAGTGTACAGTATGATAATGTCTTAAATAAGCTTTCATTAAGTTAAATGAAATGTTTTATTATTAATCATCAAATGGTTGGATTCAAACAAATGATCCAATATATAGCTTAGAGAAAATGAGCCTATAAAAACAGAATTCTGAAAGGAAGTTTGACTATTTTTGCCCACTTAGAATAACATAATTTCGATTATAAATGGCAAAGAAGATTCATCCTACTGAGAAAGTTGAATTGGGGCATTAAAATCCCAGACTTAATGACAATAACAAAAGAATTTATCAAATCTGAAATAAAAACATTTTGAGAGAATTATTCATAAAAATTCTGACATTTACTTTCAATTCTTTCTCATAGAGGATTTGGTAGAGACCACTGTCCAACATGACTAAGGATACAGTTTTAGTGACTAATGTTCTTGGCTCATTTAATTCTCCTAATATATTTTTGTCAGATAGAATCTTTCCCCATTTGCATGGAGAAATGTACTGGCATATCACATTCCTTTCCCTAGGAATATGATGGCTTCTTAGTATGGCTTAATACTTGCATCTGCAAATATTCTAAGTTCATTTTATTTACTGAATTATAAAGTAACCAATTTATATATAACAATTTGCTTCCCATACACAAGTTCCATAAAATGTTGATTATCTATTTTGTCTGTTAAAGTAGCTGCCTAATCTTAGAGTTCTTTGAATTTCTTTCCTGAATGCACTGAGTCTGAGTTTTCTCTGCTTTTATTTTCGACATCCTCGATAGGAAAATTTTCTTCAGACTCAAAGTTAGAAACAAACATATCTGTAATACTATGGGCCTTCTAAGTATAGTAGAGATTGCTAATTGATCACCAAAATCCATTCTTCTCTCATTTAATAATAGACTTTCTTGAAGATTAGTTCAGTACAAAGTCACCTTTCTGCCATGCGCATGCGTGTGTGTGTGTGTGTATATATATACACATATATAAATATAAATATAAAAATATATATAATATCTAAATGTGTTTAAAATATATAATTAAAATGCATGAAGTAGTAGCATATATGTTAGTAGACAGTGAATGGGCTTAAACTGTACTTAGTTTCAGAAAGAAGTAAAAGTAGTAATTCATATTGAACTTACATAATTCAAGGATAAAAGTTAGAATTTATAACTAATAGAATTTAATCAAAAGAACTAAGCTAGTTATGCTGTGTTAAGATAACATGAATTATTATAAAAAGGAAAAAAAGTGAGAAACAAAGAACATAGGACATTTATTTGTCAGAAAAAAATATAAAGTCCTCATAAGTTTTTATGACTAGAGCCCAAATTCTTAGAACAAAAGACTTTTTCCAAAATTGATCCTGACAGTGGAATCCCCTCAATTACTAATTTAATGCTTAACAAAAGTATCTATCTACTTATATTAATATTAAACTTATTAATATATGGGTTAAACAAATATTTCTGGAATATTAAAATATATTTATTAAAGTTTGGAAGAAATAAAATAGAATTCACTTATAACAAACTTTCCTGTGTATAAAAATTAGTCAGTATATATTTAATATTTGCTTAAACCAAACCAGAGCAATTAGATGTAGAGCCAAGTGTATTGTATCAAATAAAAAAAGCAATAGATGATTTTATAATCCTGGAAACTACTATATGTAGGTTAAAATAAAACCAAGAGTGCAGGACAGAAAAGGTAAGCACAGTAATTTAACTTAACTGTTCAGAGTTACTTGTACTCTGAAAGATATAAACGCCAAAAGTGATGATAATTCTGCCCTTACTCTTTGCTCTCTGGGGATTGGATGCCTTGCTCAGTGACTGCTCGACCAAGGTTTCCTAGTGCCAGTCTGTTTCCCCCAGGCTTACTGCTAGTGAACTGGCACCAATCAATCTCCCTTTTCTGTTTTACCATCACTTTTATTACACTGAAGTCTTATTTTCCTTAAGTTTTTCTATTAATTATTTTAAAAAAATGTTTCTTCCCTGTTACACACTTAATCAGTACTTTTTCCTTGTCTCAGTTTATTTACTTCTCTTCCATGCCATACCATTTTCTTTCAGCAGTTCAACTCAGAAATAGAAAATTCTATTTTGTATACAAAATATATTTAGGAACTTATAAACCTAAGAATATACACAAAAATTCTTAAAGTACTGTGCTCTTTATTTGGTTCTCTTCACTTTATTTATGAATGCATTACTTACCATCAGAACAGTGAGTGATGTGTTAATATGTAAAGAAAACTTTGAGGGGAGCACAAATGTCCAAGACTATTTCATCATTCAAAATTAAAACACAGGAGGAGTCCATGCATTTCAGTTATGCTGCTACTATCCAAAACATTGTTGGAAACTTTATTTTATAATTTAACAATCTATGTTGAATTGTGCATGTAACTAAATAATTTTTTTAAGTTACTTATTTGTATTTTTCCCCATCTTCTCCACCTATTCCTTCTTAAATAAGTCGGAAACTTTGTTCCTTAGGGGAAGTATGCAGTAGAATTCATTAATAGTTAGAAGAAATTCCCAAGACTTTATTCCCATACCCACCAGAATCTCTTAAGCCTATTGAAAATAACATAACTTGAAGAGAGAATTTCTGTAGACCAGAAACATATCTTAAACCTCCCAAGTTAGAAGGAGTAGAAGGTTCAATGATTACAGGAGAAATAGTATTTGGTTCTTTGATTCATGATGGTTCTCCGAGAGAGAAAGCAAAACCTCAGAGAGAAAATGACCAAATAGTGTGTCTAAAAGAGAAGATGCAAGATCGTAAGCCAGATTTACCACAGACATCAAGAATTCCTGTGTCCCAAACATGAATGAAAACAGCAGAATCAATATACCTAATGGAAACATGCTAGGAGACATTGCTTATCTATTTCAGGGTTCACCACACTGAGCTGGGAGAGGATATCCTCCTTACCTCTCTATATCTTTGCAATGCATAAAATCTCAAAAACTTGACACATCCTTACAGGATGAGGGAGGTCAAGTGCTATGAGCTTTCAAATTCCTGTTAGGGTCTGTTACGATGGAGGCTCTGAATCAAAATTAGCCTGAAATCAGCAACAAAAACAAAAACCACGAAATTTCTTGAACATAAGTTTATTGACTCTGATTTATAACTACTACAAACCCAAAACTTTTAATTTTATTTCTAATCAAATGAAATGATGCATACTCCTATTCAATTGAACAAGCTAATATTTAGAGTGGAGGTTGTATCTTCTAATATGCCAATATGCCAATATTCTTGAATACCAATTATGCATAGCTGTGGTAGATTGTTGCTGTACTGGCCTTGGTTTATTCACATCTCCCTCTACCTGCTCCCTTGAGGAGCCCATCTTATACGATCTGTGTGTTTATCCATATGACTTCTTTTGGCCAGTGAGACCTGGAAACCAAAACATCCAGCAGACTCTCCAAAATCTTGTGCTTTGGGCTTTGTCCTCTCTTGTTTCTCATTGGAATTCTGAGACCGCCATGTGAAAATGGCTAGGATAGCCTACTGGACAATCTGAACCACACTGAGCAGCCCAAAGGAGGCTTACCCACATCTGCTACACATATGAGTGAGGCCACCTTCCATCACCCAGCCTACTTTTTTCAGACCAGAAAAGCTGCTAAAATGGGAAGAACAATCCAACAAACCCACATAAGATGAGATAACACATTTTTATTGTTTCAAGCCACTACATTTTGGAGCAGTTTTATGCAGCAAAGCTAACTGATGCAATATTCTATAGTTACTGGAAGGGATAGTTAATTAGTGGTAGTGCTCCTTTTAATTTTCAAACATCCAGGTTGGATGGTAAATTATATGGCCATTCTAATTAAAAAACAAGAACTGATATCCCAAGGTGCAATCACAAGCAATTTGTTATATGTGGCATTTAAAAGGTCCCTGTATAAAACTTCTCTTTTATGAATTAAGAACCAATTAAGAGATGTAGAAATCAGACAAATGGAATTAAAAATTTCAGCTTTGTCTTTGGCAAATGCTATTTTATAAAATGTGGTTTTGGAATTTGGAAGCAATGGGTTGGCTAAACCTTCACCCACTCTGTCAGAAAATAAGAGTAGAAAAATTATAGAATCACAGAGGCTATTAAAATAAAACAAAAGAGGGCACAGGTGTCCCATGTTTATAGTTTGCCACTAATCAATTATTAATCCACTTCTGGGCATCTGTGATCCAATTAAAAATAATAAGAATTGCAATAAGAAAAAAGTCTTTCATATACTGTCTTGTACATCACAAAAATTTGATCATGTTACATGTTAGTTGCATATCTTTGAAAGGACATCACCTTATAAGGACAGAAGCACTGGAAAATTCTCTAAAGTGAATAATGAAAAACCTAGACAAGCAACCTTTGTAACAGTAGGTACCCTTCATTCCATATCTCTAGTCTATTTACTTTACCTTAGCAACCCTTATTCTTGCTTACGTATGATTGGCTAGTTTGACTTTCTGCCTACTTACAAGTCCATGCTACTTGCTTGAACTTTGATGACTCTGAACTTTATTGGCTTGCCATAATCCACTATAATTGAAGAACTCTGTGAGCATCAAGCCACTGGGATCCCAGGTTATCAATTTCCACGTCTTTCTTATGAAAAAACAAACAAGAAAAAGCTCTCACTTGAATATCAAGCCCCTAAAGCTTTGGCTCTCTCTGTTTAATGTCATAGTCAGCTTCTATCTGACTTATTTCCTAATCACACCTGTCAATCTATCTTTTAGGCTCATCGTTCTACCAAACTAGAGCTTGCAAAATTACCAGACAATTTTGAATCAGTAAAACTAATTGACTTTTCTCATTCTTCATTTTCCTCAATCTCTAAGCAGCTCTTCTAATTTCCCTCTTACATCTGTGACTTCTCACTTTCAATCATTTGCAGGTTTATGCTCTTTTGCTCTACCCTTAAATATTAAAATTTCTCAAGGTTATGCCACAGGCCATCCCTCTTCTTGCTATGCTTAAGCAACCACCTTCATATTTATAACTTTACGATAAGAACCTCTAAATTTATATCTCTGCTCTAGAACCCTCCTCTAAGTTTCAAGTACCTGTAAATTAATATTTTGTACATTGTGTACTTGAAAGTTCTCAAAAGCAACTGAGACTCTATGCATCCAAATCTCACCAAAATATTATACTATAATCTCACCCAAATCTTGTCTTTGTCCATAATTTCCAATTCAGTAAGTGGATTTGCTATCTACCCAGGTTTTAAAGCAGAAACCCAAAAGTTATCCTTGCTACCTACTTATCCTGAACCATACTTAAAAATTATTCCCATTGAGTTTACTAATCAAAAATGTTTAACTTGGTCACCTTTTTCTCCAAGCTTGACTTTACCACTCTAATCCAATTCCAGTTATCAAAATAATACAAATGATATGCTTGTTAACTCTAACTGAATTGCATATCTCTACATAATTGTCTTTCCCACTTATAATTTTAAATTTGTTTGAGTGATTGTGGTAAGAATCCTAAAATGATCCCCATAATCCCTTTAGTTCCTACCCTGTGTAATGCTTCCCCTTGAGTGTATGTGCGTGTGAGGGGAACCCATGACTTACTATTGGCCAACAGAATAAGACAAACATGAAGGGATTTTGCAGACATAAAGACCTTAAGGTCTAGGCTTAATCTAAGTTAATTAAGAGGAAGAGAGTTTTCCATGGCCTGACTTAATCAGGTGAAATCCCTTGAAAATGGGATTTACTTAGGTTAAGGTGTTAAAAGAATTCAGAGGCTCTTTTTCTGAATTTGATTAACTAAGGGGCCATGCTGGAGAAGTTCATCTGAGAAGCTACTGTAAACAGCCTCTAGGATCCCACAGAGGCCTTCAGCTGACAGGCAGTAAAAGTCCAGGGTCTTTAGTAACACGGCAGCATAGAAAAAATTTTTCCAACAACCTGAAGGAACTTTCAGGTGGATTCTTTCCCAGTCAAGCTTCCAAATGAAAACATGGCTTAAAGAAAAACCCAATTGCAGCCTTGGGAGATGCTGAGCAGAGGACCCAGTTAAGCCGTGCCTAGGTGCCTGACCCACAGAAAATGTGAGATAACAAATGTGTGTTGATTTAAGCTTCTAGGTTTGGAGTAATGTCTTTTGCAGCAAGAGTAACACAATACAGTAATTATTTTAATATCCACGGATCAGTCTGAATAGCTCAAATTTTATTGTGGAATCAACCTTCAATCTCAAGAGTTTAGCATATTACACGTTTTTCTTCCTTTTTTTTTTGCTCAAATTCACTACAAGTTCTGGTACATATATGATGACTTTGGCCTTCAATCTGAGTAGGGCTGATTCATCTATTACTACACAATAGAAGGCAGAATATACAAAAACTGTAATAGGTAGAATGGTTGTTGGGTATCAACTCTCTTTGGAACTCTTGCATTTCTCAGAAAAATTAGAAACTAGCAAAATGAGAATGTAATGAAGGGTAGGTGTGAAATAGTCATCTCAGAGAGTAAGAGAGAGAATTGCTGCAGAATTGCCAAGAAGTCAGGAGGACCTACTTGAGGTTTGGGATAATGCATTTTAAGGGAGGTCAGTGTGTATGGTTATTTGTTTTTCTCCAGCCATGTTCAGCTACTTGGGAGAAGACATGGAGTAAGAAAATCATATATTTAACCTCACCTGAGGTAATTTCATGCAAGAATGATAGAGGAAGAAAGAACAAGGGAATTAAGATGCATGTAATGGGGTAATTTTAAGGGTGTGACATAAAGTCAAGTTGTGACAAAAGAAAAATGAGGATATGAAGGCAATAATGGATATGAAAAGGTGAGGGGCCAATGGATAGGAGGTGCTAGCAGCATTGAGGAATTGTGGACTAGGGGTGCAAGAAATACTATACTGGAATTATAAAATCATAGTCCAGAGAGTGGGATGCTTGAAATTGAGACTTATAGAAATGGAAAAAGTTATCGATAATGACAGATTTGATAGTATTGGCATAGTGGCAAAGGGAGGGAAGGGAGTAAAAGATAAAGTTATCTGAAGCAGAAAAGTCAACAGGATCAGCTGTATCATCCAGAATGGAAGGATTCACCAAAGGTAATAACAGGACTAGTGTCTGAGAGAGAGTGTTAGATGTGCTAAAATCTTAAGGAAATGAAGGGCAGTGACTACCAGGATGATAAATAATTGTAGCACAGAGGGATTGTATATAACACAATCTGAAGACATATGCTTCAGAGACCCTAGAGCTTTTTTGTAATTATCATTTATTTATTTATTTATTTATTTATTTTATTTTGCCTGGCCTAGAAATAGCAGTGAAGTCACATAATACACTTAGTGTACCCTGTGGTCTAGTTTTGTGTGAGGTAAAAAGAAATAAAAGACATTACTGGAGACATCTGCAGAACACTGGAGTTCAAAATTCTCATCAGAGGTATTCAGAGTTCAACTACTTCTCACAGCTGCTGCTATGTTGTTTCCTGTAGCCAGAAAAAGTGTACTCTTACCAGGAACACTTCCCTGGTTCAAGGATTCATCACATTTTCCTTGATATTTCCAAAGATTCCTAACAATCCCCTGCCTCTACCTTTACTCTCTACCTGTCTATCCTCACTCCGTGGCCAGAGAGACCTTTCCACAATGAAAATCTCAAATATTCACTTCTATATAAAAGAATTTAATATTCCATCAAAGAATTTAGAACTAATTTCTAATTTCTTTGATTAATATAGATTGATACACCAAGCTTTGAATATTCTGATATGACCTCCATCTCTATTTTCACTCTCTGGTCACATCCCCATTGCTCTAAAATCAGTTCCCTGCATATGTCATACTCTTTTATGTCCTGGTGCCTTTTTTCTTATTTATTTTTTCTGCCTAGAACTCTACCAGAGTCATCTCTAACTTGTAAGATGACTTTGTACAATTTTAAAAAAGCAATGGCTCCTCTGTACTGATGTAGCCCTTTACAAACATGATTTGAGCAAGCAACATACTGAGAATTAAGCAAAAGTATCCCTTACTCTGGGTAGAGCCAGCTCCAGTGGGGTACCATGAGTACTGCAGTGGGAGTACTTGCTTTGGGTACAGGCAGGAGGTGGAGCCCTACTGCCAGTAGAGAACTCAAAAGCAGTATACTGACAAATTTAGTCCATTTGTCATCATCATTCACTAGCAATTCTAAGCCTTATCAGTGAAAAAAGACTCCTTCCTAAAAATCTTTTGTTGGTCTTTTAAGCAATCACCACAATTACTCTTTAGTATTAATTATACACATATACTTGCACATACACACCCACACGTGTGTTTGTGTTTACTCTGATGTCTAAAAGAAAGGATTTAGAACATAAAATTTACTACTCACTCCTCATCACCTGTATGAGTTACCTCCTTGTAAAGTTTCCCCTACAAGTTTCTCTTGGGCAGAAATTCTCTCTCTTGGACAGAAATTATCTCACTTTACAGCTACTACTATATTTGTACATGCATTCTCTTATTAAAAGCCTTGGGCATATGTGGTGTTAATTGTTTAAATGTCACCTATTCTAGGAAGACAGTTATTTTTTTAGGAGAAAATCATTATTCACGTCTGTATTTCTAATGTCTACTCTTAGAATCTAGGTTATCAAGGTAACAGCAAACACTTATATATTACTTACAATGTGCTAAGTGCATGACTAAATGTTTTACACAAGTTGTCTCATTTAACATTCACAAAATGTTATGAGGAATATGAATAACCTCATTTTATAGATGAATAAACAAAGGCTTTGTGAGTGCAAAATCACAACCAGCAGCAGGAGAAAAGAGCTGTGCCTCCATGTCTGATGATTCAGGTTGATGGCCACACAGGGTATCTGGCTATGGTGATGGATCAGGGTTGAAATGGACACATGCTCTGGCATTTTTCCCACCAAAGAGAAAGGAAGGAATGCCATTATATTTAATATAAACTGCCAAGAAAAAAATACTTTATAAAAGTACCATGGCCCTAGGAGAGGGGGGAGACCATGGAATTACAGTCAAGAAGAAAAGAATTAAAGGGGTACCTGGTATAAGTCAACATGACACATTCAGAAACTGAGATGAACACACAGGGTGAGTGTGCTTAGAAGTAGAGAATACAGAAGGACATCAGCATGAAAATATTAGTGCTTTCTGGGCTAAGCAATGAGAGCTCAGAAATATGACTTTTATTCTGAAAGTTTTGGAGAAGCATTGAAAAGTTTAAAAAAGTAATTATGAGACAACATTTTCAACTGGAAAGATTTTTGTCTATAATACGGAATTTAGAGGAAAAGAATCCATTATGAGGCTATTGAAATAATTAGAATAAGAGCAAAGAAAGAAAAAGAAACGAAGGACTAAAAGAGGGAGAGTTCATTTGGGGACCAAAATCTTTTAAAAAATTATAAAGTGATCTCTCTGTGTCTTATTTTATTACATATACCACCGCAGTAACAATATCCACCCTAAATAATCCAAAAGGATGTTGTGAGGATTCAATACACAGTGTAAAACAAACAAATTTTATAAACTGTAAGTAAATGTTTATTTCTAAAAAAACTCCACCACATTTATATGATTAATATGAATAAAGGTGAGGGAATATGGAAGAGAAAGCAGAGGAGGACACATTTTGTTATTCAGGCTTTAAAATTTCTTTTCCACTTTTTTAAAACCCTCATTTTTAAGATACTGTCGGGTACAGTATATGGCTACTCATACAAGTCACCTAAGAAAACTAGATGGTTCAGGCTAATCTCACTCTGATCTGTCATCATTTACCACCACCACACTTAGTCTTGTCTCTATGAACTCTGCTATGCCCAGGCTTACATTGGCCAGAAAAAAAAAAGAAAAAGAAAAATTAAAATTAAAAGAAAATAATAATATAAATAAGTTCAATGTTCAGTAAGGTAGTAGATGTCTGAATTGGAGCTAGGCTAAGTGAAATCTTTTTGCTAGATTCAATGCACGTCACACTCCATTGGCCAGTGATTGGTTATGACAGGTAATGAGAAAGAAATTCCAAGCTTATCAGTAAGAAGTAAAAGGTATATCAAACACCAATGCATAGATGGTGATGAAATGAGGCTTTCAAAGTGTTAAAATACTGAGTAATTCTGACAGTACTGAGAAGACTGAACTGTTCATCACTCATATCTAGGCGTAACACATTTATAGATGTTAGGTACACACCTATCTAACATGGGTATGATGTGGAGTGTATGTCCTCTCTTGCTAATTTGAGTAAACAATTCACTGTGAATGAAAAGTGTGCTGATTAAGGCTTACCCAAGAAAAACCGTGTACAAACAGTTTAATAAGGAATCACACAAACCATCAAATTACATTTTAAGTTAGTAATTTAATTTGATTATTAAATGAAACTAAGTTTAGGAAGTTTTCATCAAGTTAGGTCATTTTCTTTTTCATATGATTATGATGACTATGTTTTCTAAACCCTTTACATAAAAATATGAATAAACAAGAGGCTATAAATGGGTCAAATGATTGTTAATCAAGATGCATATCAGAAAAATCTTTGAGTATTTCCTTAATGACACGTAAATTAAAGTTTCAGCATTTGGGGGATACTAAATCACTACCATTATTTTATTTGTCATAGAATAAAGAGACTTATTCTATTAATAGGTCATAACTTTTCTCCATTTATGTTGAAAAAATATTATATGACTGAGAGAACTACAGAAATCACCTCAAGTGATGAAAAAACAAAAATTTCCCCTAATATATATTGGCTAAAATGTCGGACATGCTTCTGAGCATTAAACACACAAAACTCACAGAATAAGAATTCATTCTTTAATGAATACAAAGTTTCAGTTTTGCAAGATGAAAAGAGTTTTGGAGATGGATAATGGTGATGGTTGATCAATATGAATTTACCTAATAGCACGGACCTGT
This sequence comes from Avahi laniger, assembly GCA_963575035.1. Classification (NCBI taxonomy): domain Eukaryota; kingdom Metazoa; phylum Chordata; class Mammalia; order Primates; family Indriidae; genus Avahi; species Avahi laniger. The sequence continues at coordinate 40,296 of CAUYSK010063970.1, read as the reverse complement.
ACTCTTAAAAATGGTTGAGAGAGTAAATTTTATCTTTTGTCTATTTCACCACAATTTAAAAATTTGAAAAAAAAGTCATGATGTGATCCTTTTTTAGATGCACGATATACAATTGTTGATGTAATTGGTTATCTATGATTATATAAAATACATAAAATTGCTAGGCTCGTGGACTTGCCCCCAGCTGCTGTGATGGTTGTCTCCCAACTACTCACAGGTACCGTCTTTTCTGGAGCATTTTCCCTCGCCAAACAAGAGCTCTTCAACTACTCAACCAAGAGTTTATCTACCTGGTCACTCTCAGTTAACCAGCTAAAGACTTTCTTACAGGAGAACTTCTTACAGGGGAAAGCTGACTCCCTTGTCTTAAAATAGGAACAACTTTGAGGTTGTCTGTGAGATCTTGCTGAAGCAAGTCTCCAGCTAAAACGAAGTTCTTGCTTGGCTTTTTCACCATATTTTGTGTTTATCCACTCACTCCTTTCTCTTGAAAGCTCTTCTAACTAAATAACTTTCCCAGGTATCACCTCTAGTTCTAGGGAATCAAACCTAAACAATAACAAGAGTAGTACCTGTTGACTAAAAAATCTCTGGAAAGTCAAGTTTATCAAATAAAAGAACACATCCAACCTCTCTGTGATTCAACAGGTCTCATTTTCAGCATAATCATGATCTTAAAATTCAAATTTGATAATATAGTCAATGCTTTAGAAGTACCTGTTGCAAGTCTGTGTGTAAAATTCTTAAATTTGGGAGTATTGTCCAGAATATTTCAGGTATGGAAAAACAGATTGTTACCATTAATAAAATATTGCCTATTACAGAAGACAAGTCCAGATGGATGTCTTAGAATATACCCATGGACCTGATGTTAACAATGTATTAATTTTATTATGAGTAGCTTGGCTGAAAAAGTAAAAAAAAAAAAAAAGCCTATGGGCATATGGGAACATCAGGGTATCTCTCACAATGGCAAATGGTATATTGAAGAAATATGATTGCATAGCTATTTCCAATAACTTTTGCCAGAAAATATTAAACAGAATACATCATGGCCATTTGAGCTCATGAAATGGTGCAAAGGAAGAACATGAACTACAGCATTTTGGCAAGAATCCAACAAAGAAATTGATGAAAAAGTAACCTCTTGTTTGGTATGCCAGCTCTGATAGCATGAAAATATGAAAGCGATACTAATGAGAAGGCCAACAGCTGTCAGATTGTGGGAACAACTTGGCACATGGAAAAAAAAAGCAATTATTACTACTATTAGATACTTGAAATTGTTATTTCTCGGTCTGGAACCACCAACATAAAAAAAGTGATAATGAAATGTAATATAGTAAATATTCATTATATGAATATAAGTTAATATAAGTATAAAGTTAATATAAGTATAAAAAAGTCTATGATTTTAACAAAATATACTGTTAAGAAGTATAAAAATAATTTCAAAAGTACGTAATTTATAAATTAATTTATGCAGAAAATTTAGATAATTAATTTATTCATAATATCATTGGGGGAAAATGTTTGCTAACTTTAAGTTTTTTAAATTAATTAATTCCATGTACTATATTCATTATGTTAAATGACCTACCAATGACAACTTGGAGCCTGATAAAATATGGAGAATCACATAAAAGCATTCAAAATTAGAAAATATCACTTTAGTTTTAAAAATGTGTCATATACAAATGTTAAAAGTATTACTCAAACAGAGTAGAATAGATCAAATCATGAACCCTCTAAAATATCTATCATAAATTTAGGCCATGACTACTTTGATAAGATATCTGGAAAAGATATTTTTCCATTTGCTGGTTTTGAAATAGCAAAACAGTCTGGTGGTTTTGAATGGTCTACATTTTCTTCTTGAGCTCACCTCTGATGTTTTACACAGAACTGCAAACAGGTTAATTTATCTGCATGCAAATTATAAGAAGCACTACATATATTACATATTGATGTTTGTATCACATTTTAGGATTAATTTTCTCATCAACATGAGATCAATGTTTACTTTTTACTGATGTTGCCACTAATAAATTCAAATTTTTAAAAATATAGCACATGAATGACATTAAAACCAAGTGTCATCACAATTCAGACCAAATGGACCACAGAATTTAGGGCAATATTTGTTAACCCTGAGACACAGTGATTCACCATGCTTGCTTTATACTTTGAGACCATAAATATCACCACTAAACATGTAGAATGTTGTCCATGTGTATCTGAGTCTATAAACCAATCAAACAACAAAATAAAAGTGAAATGCAATATAAACGTTAAATAAAAAAAAGAAACAAAGGAAAATAAAACACTATCCAATTCATTTGTGATTTTTTTTGTTACACAAAAGTTTTGATAGAGTTATTATATTAAATCCAAACTGTATTAAGATCCACTACTGCCAGGGATAGTTACATTGCATATATCATACAATGGAATTCGTTATAACAGTTTTAAATTAATCTCGGTTTGAGTACAAGATATTAATCTGATATTGGGCAAATCAAATAATCATTTTTTTCTCAATAATAAGACAAGAAATTATTTCCTGTTATGGTCTCCCTCATAGGGTTATCATAAGATTAAATGGTTAAAGCATGATAAATATGAAAGATTTTATTAGCTTTTTAGCAACCAACAAATTTTAGGGAGCATTCTTAATTAAACATATAATGATTCCTGATGGTAGACTAATAATGTTATGGCCCTTGGAAAAATAAACTAACATCATTAAAACCATTTCTCTATGTTTCCTCTTTTTGTTTAACTCCAGAACTAAAAGTGTTAAATGAATGACCAAGAAACAAAGATGATGAACAAGCTTAGCTGTTGTGTTTCTTTCTGTCTTCCAAATCTTTGTCTCTTGGGAACCATGCATCACTAAAAGTTAAGGCCACAAAAAAAAAAAAAAAGACATTAAAAAATTCATCATCTAAGCTGCCATAATACCACAATAAGAATGCAAACCCCATCAGGACAGAGATGTCTAAATATTTTACTAATTTATGTATTCTCAAGAATGTAAAACAAAAATGCCAGCACATGATAATATTTAAAAGAATAGTTGTTAATGTTTGGGCTCAAAAAACACTACTCCAAAAGATGGCACCTAGAGGATCACTCTCTGACCCTCTCTGCTTTCCTTTTTCCTGTCCTCCTTTCTCCTCGCAAAGTGAATCATATATATTAGACTTCTTTTCCCCAAAACCAAGCCATAAAACCTAAAAAGGTCATTCTTTGATCTCCTCCCTCTTTCCTTGAGGATCCTCATATGACAGGTGTCCTGCCCCTCACCTGGGGGAAATGAATGTCATACAGTGACACAAGTAAGAATCTGAACAAACGGGCTTTGCTGAGTTTCTTCCAGTTTATTATGATTAGATCATACTCTTTTTTTTTTGTCCAATCATGTTTCTTCATCATTACTCATTTCTTTCATCAGACTTACCATAAAAATAACACTGTTTTTCCTGAGTCTTTAGGTCTTCATTTCTGAAAGCTTCAGTAAAACTTCAGTCATGTAAAACTTTGGTTAAATAAATTTGTTATGGTTTCTTTTGTCAATCTGTCTTGTTACAGGGATGTCAGCCACAAACTTTATAATGGGTGAGGAAAATAAGTTACTTTTTTCTCCCCTATGTTGTATAAATAAATCACTTGTTTGTATTTGGGGTGCATTTAGGAAATATCTAAAAGAGGCAAATTCATAGAGACAAAAAACAGATTAGAGTTACCTAGGGCTGGGAGAAGGGGGGATGATGAAAAGTTTTAGAAATAGTCATTGCCCAACATTGTGAATGTGATTTTGTCACTGAATTATACATATAAAAATGATTAGAATAGCAATTTTAATCTATATCTTATAGTAATAAAGTATTTTTAAAAGGTCTATAACTCTAATCTGGAAAAATTTACCAATTTAGAAATAAGCAGATAAAATAACCCAGGAACCCAAGAAAAAGTAAGCATTTATGATCCTAAAGTACCTATGTCTTAAAACATACTATTGATAATATATCTTTTTCAAGTAAAATTTACATAATTATAAATGAACATACCTTAAGTGGAGAATTGATAAACTTTGATAAATATATACATTTATAAATACATGCATTCATGAAACCATCACCCCTGTCAAGATACGGAACATTGCCGACACCTCAAAAAGTTCCCTCTTCCAAAGTTGTGCTGAAGATGCCTTATAAAAACTTGCAAGAGGCAGACTGATAAATTTTCAGGAATTTTATGAATTAGTTATTAAATACAAGAATTATTTTAATAATATTATTTTTAAATTAAAAAAATTTACAACTAAATAAATTATATTAAAAACAAATAAATATATAACAAAAATTATATGTTAATTCTTTTACTATGTTTTACTGTTACCTTACGCTCACGAGATTATTTATGCTTCTGAATGTTAGAAATACACTAGATTGTGGTGTGCTATACACATTCCTGACTCCGTGTTCAGTGACTTCACAATGGTAGCTTGAAATATGCAAATAGCCAATTTTATAAATTAGGTGCCCCCCCACAGAGAAGATCTTAAACATACACCCACACCTCACTGCTCGCACACTTTTCTGTCTATTCACCATGTCTCAGAGGCAACTGATGCTTTTCATCTATAAACCATAATTCCAGATCAGGCAAAATTAGGTTATGGTTTATAGAATGGTTCACATGAATGGAATCATAGAAGATATTCTGTTTTGCACCTGGCTTGATTATGTTTTTGAGATTTTTTTCTAGATTTCCACATCTATCAGTAGCCTGTTCTTTTAAATTGCTAAGGGGTGTGCCATTATGGGAATATACTGCAATTTGTTTATTATGACGATATTCAAGTTATTTTCAATTCGGGGTTATTTTGAACTAAGCTACTATAAACATTCTTGTACAGTCCTTTGTGGATATGTTTGCTAAAAAAATTCTCTTTAAGTAAATATTTAAAAGTAGAATTGATGGATCATGGGTCTTCATTTATGTTTAATTTTAAAGAAGCTGCCATTACCAGGTATCTACCCAAAGGAAAATAAATCATTTGTCAAAAAGATATCTGCACCTGTATGTTTATCCCAACACTATTCACAATATCAAAGACATGAAATTTACCTAAGTGTCCATCAATGGAGAATTGGATCAAGAAAAAAATGCAGTATGTATACATAGTGGAATACTATTCAGCTGTAAGAAAGAATGAAATCACATCTTTTGCAGCAACATGGATGGAACTAGAGGCCATTATCTTAAGTGAAAAAACTCATACACAGACAAATGCTGCATTTTCTTACCTGTAAGTGGGATCTAAATATTGTGTACACGTGGAAGTAGAGAATGGAATGACAGACAGTGAAAACTCAGAAGGATGGGGGTGGGTTTGAGAGGATGGATGATGAGAAATTACTTCATGGTTATAATGTATGTTACTCCAGTGATGGAGTCTTTAGCTGTGGTTGGCTGACAGTGACCAAGTAGATAATCTATTAGTTGAGCAGTTGAAGAGCTCCTGCTTGGCCAGGAAAAATGCTCCAGGAAAGATGGGAATTCAGTATGTCAAATAGGTATCTGAACTCCCATGATTATTGCAGCATTATTCACAATAGCCAAGATATGGAATCAGCCTAAGTGTTCATCAATGGATGAATGGATAAAGAAATTGTGGTACATATATACAATGGAATATTATTATATAGCCACAAAAAGAATGAAACCCTCTGACTTGCAACATCATGGATGGAACTGGAGACTATTATGTTAAGTGAAATAAGCCAACTACAGAAAGACAAATCTCACCTCTTCTCACTGATATGTGGGATCCAAATATTAAAAACAATTGATCTCACTGAGAGGGTACAATGACAGTTACCAGAAGCTGGGAAGGGTAGTGGGGAGGAGGGAATGAAGTAAAGATGGTTAATGGGTGCAAAAATATAGTTAGATAGTTAGCTAGTATGAAAAATATTTGATAGCACAAGAAAGTGACTATAATCAGCAAGTTAGGGTATACTTTAAAATAACTAAAATAGTGGAATTGGAATGTTCTTAACACAAAGAAATGTTAAATGCCTGAGGTGGTAGATACTCGATTTTCCTGATTTGATTAATTGACATTGTATGCCTGTATCAAGACATAATATCTACTCTATAAAGATGTACGACTATTACATTACCATAATAATTAAAAATAAATAAAATAAAATATGAAGAAAGAAAAAAAATTTAGTTATTTGAGGTCTAACATTTAAAGTGCCAAAAATGATAACAGCTGGCTTTTCAACTTATATTTGTGATATCCTATATACTTGATTCCTATGATCATATACATATAGAAATCATCCTGGAAAAATAGATTAATATTAAAAACAAAACAAAGCAACATCAACAACAAAACACCAGAAATAAATTTGCTAAATACAGTAAGATTGTTAAATATCAATAATATCTATAATTAAACTTATGAAACATGTTTGCCTTTTAATAGCAAAAAAAAAAATGGATCTTACAATTAGGCAACAAAAAAGTACAGATAAGTGACTTTTTTTTTCATCCTAAGAAAGTGAATGGTTTATGATAGTTATAATTTTTAAAATATAAATATTCCTCTTCTTGTGAGATCTCAAAAGAAGTATGAAAGGTAAAATGTAGTAAACTTAGTTAAGGAAAATTTCTTCTTGGTATCACTTCAAATTGATTCAGTTCTCACATGGACTGTCATTCATTGCTGCAAAATGGTCAAATAACTCCTCCAGGTCTCAAACCCTTTTATATCTATTTTGGTAGTAAGGGGAAAGTCCCCTTCCCTAAATTTCAAGCAAAAGCCACTGTTTCTAATTGAGTCTTATTGGTCATATGAGCATTGTCATCTAGTCATAGAAGTCATAAGTATATGATGAAATATCAACAGAGTAAATAGAGAATCTACAGAATAGAGAAAATATTCACAAAATATATATCCAACAAAGAACTAATATCCAGAATTTACAAGTAATTCAAACAAATCATCAAAAAAATAATAATCCTATTAAAAAGTGGACAAAAGATATGAAGAGACATTTTTCAAAAGAAGATATAGAAATAGCCAACAATCTTATGAAAAAATGCTCAGCATCACTAAGCATCAGGGAAATGCAAATTAAAACCGCAATGAGATACTACCTCAACCCTGTCAGAATGTCCATTATTAAAAAGTAAAAAACAACAAATTAGTACAACCTCTATGGAAAACAGTATGGAGATTTCTCAAAGAACGAAAAGTAGATCTACCATTTGACCCTGCAATCCCATTACTGGATAGCTACTACAAGGAAAAGAAGTCATTTTATCAAAAAAGACATCTGCAATTATATGTTTATTATAGCACACCTAAGTGCCCATCAACCAATGAGTAAAGAAAAAGTGGTACACACACACACACACACACACACACACACACTATGGAATACTAATCATCCATAAAAAAATCTGTAGCAATTTGGATGGAACTGAAGACCATTATCCTAAGTCTGTGGTCCCCAACCCCAGGCCATGGACTGGGACTGGTCCATGGCCTGTTAGGAACTGGGCTGCAGAGCAGGAAGTGAATAGCAAATGAGCAAAGCTTCATCTGTATTTACAGCCACTCCTCATCACTCACCATCCTCCGTCCCAGTCCATGGAAAAATTGTCTTGCATGGAACCAGTCCCTGGTGCCAAAAATGTTAGGAACCACTGTTTAGGAATGGAAAAACCAAATACCACATATTCTCACTTATAAGTGGAAGCTAAGCTATGGGTATGCACAGTTATACACAGTGGTACAATGGACATTGGGAGACTCAGAAGGGGAGAGGTTGGGGCAAAAGTTAGGGAAGAAAAATTACCTGTTGGGTAAAATGTACACTATTCAGGTGATGGGTACACTAAGAGCTTAGACATCACCTCTCTACATGTAACCAAAAACCACTTGTATCCCTATATCTTATTTGAAATAAAAAAAAGAAGTAAATGATGGTTTGATTCCAGGAGACACTGGTCACGTAAACTCTTTCTTGTCAAAAGGGATGTGTAACCCACCTAAAATTCATGACTGTGAATGAGCACAAGTGTAATTTTTTGAAGGAAAATGGTGAGAGGAATAGTTATTGGTGGGCCCCAATATAACTAATATCTACTAAAGACTCAATTTAATCTAGTGGTTTTTTAAATCATTAGACCCATCTAATAAGTTTTATCACCAATTTTATTAGATGTGATTTTAGTTGGAATGCATTCCCACATCCTGGATTCCTCAAGTATGTATACCAAGATCTAATCAAATTCAGGTTTATGTTCAAAAAATAAAAGAAGAAGAAGAAAAGAATAAAAGCATTATCCCAGCTCTTATAGTCCATGAGGTAAAGATAGAAACATCCCCCCATTAATAATGAGACTCACATTTCATTACACTTAAGCTATTTTCCTCTTTCATATATATTAAGCTTCTCAAACTGTGCACAACAAAAGATCCGCACAACAAAAACGCAGGTAATAATCAATATGCAATTCTCTTCTGTATTCTTCCTCTTTGATGTGTGCAGGTTGAACTTGGGGATGGAGAAACTCATGGTAGAGTTATTTTGAGGTACTTTTGAGCTGCTTATTAGAAAGTCCTTATTAGCAGCTTTTTATTATCAGCTTTCTCAGGCAGTTGTGACATGTTTTGAAGATAACTCTTTTGTTCTATTGAAACCATAATGCCTACTTTAATCTGCAATGAATTCTAAAAAAGAGAAGAAAAGGCCAATTAAATTATAAAATACCTCAAAAGTCCTTGCTATATATCACTAGCTTTTACACCTCAGACAATATTAAATTATAGAGTCTTTAGTGAAGAAGTATGTTTTGCTTTGAATCCAGTCTGGCAGCAGTAATGTGTGCTTGCACATAATTATAGGCACCAGAAAAGTACGTAATACCAATAACCCCTTTAGAACTAAAAGGAATCCATAAATAAAGTAACTATAGAGAGACCGGTATTTACCATAAATGCCTTAATTCAAAGAAGGATCAAATATCAATGTGTCGCATAATTCAGTGACAACCTATTGTGTGAAATCAGTGTACCAGGCATTATGGAATTCCATTTTCTTTACTATTGGGTAATGCAAGGAAATGTACGATGCTGACTATGCTCCAGTCACTGCTTTATAAGCATTATAATGACACTTTTAATTCTTAAAATGAAAAAAAGTACTGTTATTACTTCTATTTTACCATGAGGAAACTGAGATATGGAGAGGTAGTAAACTTACCTACACTGTTACACAGTTGTTACAAAATATGACCCGTATACAAAAGCAGATGATCTAATTCTGGCGTCTAGTCTATTATCCCATAGATGGCACTAACTCCATTTTAAGGGTGCTATATGTATTTTAGAACCTTCTTTTGTAAATCTCCCCCTCTGCCTCCTTTCTGCAAATCTCTGAGACCTCTATTGGACCCACTTACGAATGTTTCTCTTTAACTTGGCCAGACTTCTCGCTAACCTTGCCACAGAAATTTTACATACTCTTCTTCCCCATCCTATGATTTTGCCCATACTCTTCTTAACTACTGAAATATCTTCCATTCAGCACACTTTTAATGTTCCAGACATAGTGTAACTCCTATTAACAAATCTGTCCTAGTTTGTTCTTTCAAAATTTGGTTTAAGAATCACTTTCTCCAGGAAATAAATATAAAATATCCTTTCCTCACACTAATCATTCCTTACTTAATGTGTTATTACTGCAATGCACATTGAGTATTGTGGATTACCATTCATTTCTAATGCATACACACAGAATTTTGTGATGAAATGAGCCTGAGATTTAGAAGAAGAAGATAAAAACCAGAGCTAGATATTGCTGGCCAAGTCATTTACTGTAGCTGTCATTCCTTCTTGTTACCAAATGTTAATAATAGCCATTGTAATATGCTTTAATTCACAGGATTATTAGGGACATCCAATTTGACGACACAAATAGACATGCTTTATAAAACCATATAGCATAAATATTTTAGTTTCTTAACCCTATCCTGCTTTGAACCCACACTTATATTATCCTTAATATTTAATCAGTCATTTGCTTCAACCACGTCCAGCCCATAAATCAACGCTATTTCAGCCTGGCAGATATTTTAGGGGCACTTTGTTAACTTTAGCTTGTGTGGTTTGTAAATTAGTCTCAGGCTGTCTCTGTCAGAAAGCTTACATGGGGGAAGATTTTTTAATTGGATAAAGTCAGTAATTGTTACTGTTGCTCAATTTCCTCCTCCTCCTTGTCCTCCTCATCCTCGGTGTCCTCCTTCTTCTTCATAGGTTAATTAAGGTATAATTACTATACATTAAACTCCACATATTCAATATATACACTTTTTTGTTTTGACATATATGGACATTCATCAATTCATTGCCATAATCAAGATGATGGACACTTACATCACCTGCACGTTTTCTTGCGCCTCTTTGTTATCCATTCCTCTTTCCACAGTTTCTCCGTCCTTGGCAATCGCAGATCTGCTTTCCATCACTGTAGCTTTAATTTGCATTTTCTAGAATTTCATATAAGTGGAATCCATATCAAATGTACTCTTTTATTCCTGATATCTCTCAACTAAAATTATTTTAAAATGTGTTTCTATTGTTACAAATATTATTAATTAATTTTTATATGCTGTTGAGTAGGGTTCCATTATATGAATATACCGCAATTGGTTTCTCCATTCACCTGTTGATGGCAAGCAGGGCTGTTTCAAGTTTGTTGCTAATACAAATATTAATAAATCTGCTATGAGCATTTGTGTGCCAGTCTTCCATGAGCATATGCTTTCCATTCATTTGGATCAATATGTAGGAATGAAATAACTGTCATAACATAAGAGTAAAGACACTGCCAAACTGTTTTATGAAGTAGCTGTGTGATTTTACATTCTCGCCAGCACTCTCTTAGGGTTCAACTTGTTCCAGCTCTTCAATAACACTCATTTTGATTTCTCTTCCTGGGGTCTTTTGTCCTATTTAAAAATACCTTTGCCAAACCTAAGTTTGGTAAGATTTTTTTCTAGAAATTTTATAATTTTAGTACTCACATTTAGGTATATGGTTCAAGTTATTTTTTTTAATCTGTTGATGTTTTTCATCTGATTGACATTCCTTTTTTTATGATTTCCATGGAGTTCAATTGTGTATTAACGTATCACATGATGTCACAAATGGAGTGGTATTAGAAGGCAATGAGAATATTGGGGGAAATTATATCAATTTCAACGATTTGTCAATTACACAGATAGGATATAATTAACATTATTATTATGCCAAGTGTTTGAAAATTATGAAATACTTATTTACAGTGTATATTTTAGGTTGTCAAAATTTACCTTGGGTAGTTCTTCAATTTGATTGGCTAAAGCTCCTCCAACTTCCTTTCAAAGTTAAAGACCTCCTTTGGCACCTACTGAAGACTTCAGAGGGAGTAAACTAAACCTGAGATGTATCTTCTTCACCTCGGAAATATCCACACGGCACCAGAAGGCTGATGATTTCCCATTTGGTGATCATCTCCAGGCACTGTATTGCTAGTTATTCCTGTCTCTGCAGACTTTTAGGTTGTGACCACTTTGACTTGCATTTTTTCATGTAGGAGGCTCACTCCTTTTCAGGTCTCTCCCGAAGTACTGCAGGAACTTCTTTGCAAGGACGTCTCTGATATTGTGGGGGATTCTTTCCCCTTACTAGATTCTCCACTGGCGCCGGTGGGAGAAACTGCCCATGAGGTTTTGGAGACTGTGAGCCGTGCAGCGGCCAAGGGTTATTCCTTAAAGCGTTCAGGGCTCGGAGGAGGAGGCGAAGGAGGAGGGAAAGACTAGGAGACAGAAAGAACAGGAGAAAGAGGAGAATCCAGGCGGGTGCCACATTAGACGATGATGCTGGTGCCCTTCAGGTGGACGGCTGGAGAGGTTCTCTGGCATTCCATTTTTTGCGTAAAGCTATGCAATTATGCCAGTACTTTTCTTTTGGAAAAGATAATGATTTCCTCAGTGACTTGGAAACGTTTTGAAAATGTAATTGACCAGACATATGTGTTTATTTCTGGCCTCTCTGTTCTATATGATCTATCTTTACACCAATCCCACACTGTTTTTACTATAGTAACTTTACAATAAATATAGACATCTGATAGTGTAAGTCCTCCAAAATTGTTCTTTTTTCCAAATTTGTTTTGATCATTTTTGCTTCTTTGCATTTCCATATAAATTTTAGAATTAGCCTATAAAATTCTTTTCTTTTTTTTTTTTTTTAAGCCCTTTTTGGATATTGATTAGGATTGTGGTGCATTTAAATAAGCCTGGGGAAAAAAGGACATCTTAACATAGATTTTTTTACATCGAGTATAGTATAACTCTACATTTATTTAGGTCTTGTTTAATTGCTCTCAGCAATGTTTTGCTGTTTTCACTATATATGTTATGTACACGTTTATCAACATTTTCTACATATTTTATATTTTTGATGTAATTAATATTACAGATTGTATTTGGGTATATTTTATCATTTAAATTCCAATTTTGGTTGGTCATACATAGATATATTATACAATTGGCTTTTGCATATTCATTTTTTATGCTAAGACTTTTCTAAGATTATTTATTAATTCTATTAAGATATTTGTAGCTTCCTTAGGATTTTCTACATAGATAATCATGTTGTAAGAATGAAGGAAATTTTTTCTTTCATTCTAATCTGAATAACATCTGTTTCTTTCGCTTCCCTGTTGTACTGTTTAGAAACTCCAGTAAATTTGTCAAATAGAAGTAGTGACAATGGACATCCTTGATTTTTTAATTTTTTTTTATCTTAGGGGGAAAGTGCTGATTCTTTCACCACTAAGTATAATGTGAACTGTATGCTTTTTGTAGAAGCTTTTTATCAGATTGAGGGAGTCTCATATTCCTAGGTAGCTGAGTAGTTTTTTTCATGTTTAAATATTGAATTTTTCAAATTTTTCAAATTTTTTCTTCCATTGATTGAGTTGATCATTAGTCTGTAATTATATGAATTACTTTTTAAAAATATATATAATATTAAACAAATATGTCAGATATGCTTGACACTTTAACCACATACAACATTTGCCCATCTTATTTATTCAAAGTTAGGTCTTACTGGCTAGTTCTAGGACATTTTGAGATCAATTAATGTTAATTAACATTACTTTCTTAGTAAACAAATTTTAAGTGCAGTGACTAACAGGATGGACTTTATAGTCTAACCAACTTGTTATAAACCCTGAGTCTGCACTTATTTGCTGTGTGACTCTGGCCAAATTATTTAGCCTCTTTGTGTCTCAGTTCCTTCATCTAGTAAACTAAATAGTATTATTACTTACCTCATAGAATTATTATGATGATTAGCATATTAATATATAAATAACTTAGATCAACACTTAGCAAATAATGAACATGAAATGTGTTAGGAATTTTGTGTTTTTAATTGTATGACTTTGAGTAAGTTATTCAATCTCATAAAGACAGTTTCTGCATCAGTTAAAATAGGAGTAAATAATAGCAGCTATGTTACAGAGTTTTATCCAATGAAATATTGTGTAAGGAGCTAGAACATAAGTGATAAGTTAAATGTTTTTATTATTCATATTATACTTTTTTATTTTATTATGCCACTCACAGTAGGAATATTTCATCCAATTTTCCATAACTTACATAAGTCAATACTGAGATGTACATTAAAAAATAAGTCCAAGAAATGATTTTTAAATGAAAGATTGCTCAAGTAATGAAGGAGTACAATTTCCCTGGGCTGACTGTACTAGAGGAGGCCAAGAGTAATAGGAAAGGATCTCTTAAAGAAGCTGTACACTACCTTTCCCTTTTCTGAATGATCTGGATGGATTCATGTGTTAGTAAAGTTGTTAAATAAACAATTATACATGAGGCATGATCTCTGTGTCATATAAAATCTCAATGGATTTTCTTCCTCAGTGACAATATGTTTACTTTCTAATAGTGAATGTAGCATGTGTTTGAAACAGAGACACCCCAGCAATCAGCTAATAACTTTGCAAGCAGAGGATTAAAAGATTATTGATTGCAACCTTCTCAAAACTACTGGTCTATGTAGCTCAGCACTATTAGAATAAACCATACCTCTGGAAACTGAGCATTGCTTGTTAACTTCTGTTGCCAGGATTTGAAAGCAGTTTCTGTTAAAACTAAAGAGGTATGTTTGCTTAATCGGTTCCTACTAACTTACCTTTCAAACTACTGGTCTCTGCCATAAAGTAATTTTTAAGCGGTAGACCCAGAAATAGAAGAAATTTTGCTTGGAATTTTGGGACTGAGTTAGTCTCCTCTTTCATTCATGTTATTTAAAAATGGCATGGATATGGAGAGACTGGAATGCTCTTACACTGCTGGTGGGACTGCAAATTAGTACAACCCCTGTGGAAAGTAATTTGGAGATATTTCAAAGAACTAAAAATAGAAATACCTTTGATCCAGCAATCCCACTACTAGCTATCTATCCAAAGGAAAAAAAAAAACATATAATAAAGACGTCTGCAGTAGAATGTTTATAGCAGCACAATTTACAATTGCAAAGATGTGGAAACAACCCAAATGCCCATCATCAGTACATGAGTGGATTAATAAAATGGTGTATGTATACCATGGAATACTACTCACCTACAAAAAACAATGGTGATCTAGCATCTCTTATATTATCCTGGATAGAGATTGAGCCCATCCTTCGAAGTGAGGTATCGCAAGGATGGAAAAACATGCATCACATGTACTCGCCATCAAACTGGTACTAACTGATCAACACTAAGGTGCTCACATGGTAGTAATACTCACTGGGTGCCGGTCAGGTGGGAGGATGGTGGGGTAGAGGGGGTGGGAGGGTAAACCCACAGCTAATGGAAATGGATTATACTGTATGGGAGAAGGACATGCTTATAGCCCTGGCTTGAGAGAGGCAAACGTATTTCCTGTAACCACAATGTTTGTACTCCCATAATATCCTGAATTTAAAAAAAAAAAAAAGGAAAACAAAAATGAAAATTAAAAAAAAAAAAATTAAAATGACCGCAAGTACAAATTCCTTCTTGCTGCTGTATTCCCCATATTCTCACTCCTGCAATGTTCAACTCCACTTCTCCTTGAATAATTTGCTGCTAGCCAGTGCTTCTGTGCCCTGCTAGAGGCCCCATTCAATTGTGAGCAACCTCTCCTTCTTGCTGTCATCCCTACAGTGTCATGATGTCCTCTGGCAGGACAACATACAAATTGTCATCTCCATGTATCTTTAGGCCCAGAAGCACCCTTCAGATTGCCTGAAGGCTTTGGAGGATTTACAGTAAAGCCACTGAAGCTCAAGTTTGAGGACCCTTCATTTGGATTGGTTTCTTCCAAGGGCTTTAGAAACATGTTCACACAATTTTGTAAAATTTGCAACACTTGGGTATTTGACTGCAATCAATTATGACCACTTTCAGTCAAGATTCACCTTTGTGCCTGATTTCATATTTATAAATTTGTATTCTTTTACTTAAAGAGGGTCCCCCTAATTGTATAAACATTAGGTGTTACAGAACCTGAATATGCCATTGTTATTAAATAAATAAATTTTTTCTAAATTAAAGATTAATGGAAAAAATTCTTTGATCTAAAAATGCTTTCCAACTTGTCACCTAGGTCATTTTGAGCCACCTCAGAGAGTATATGCCAAAATACTGTAAATTAGTTTCAGATCTCACTTTAATAAAACATGATTAGTAAGGTAAGAAAAAATGCAATGTATTTTATTACAAGCTAAATATAATCCATTTTGGATTAATCATGGTTCTAAATTATCCCATCCTTTGTTCCCCTTTATTGATATAGATGATAAAATATTCACAATATATTTTATTCAATTCACTTTGGGCAAAAAGTGCACTTTCATCAGGTTACAAGGCTTTACCTATGCACTGCAAACTTTGTAACTCTGAGGTAAAAATTCTGGTCTTACCCAAATTTTCCCCTCTGAGCACTGACTATTTTTGACAGGGAGGAAAGTATTGAGTTTTGAGTATGATTTTATCTGTAACAAAAGATTTCATGTAATAATGGTTTTTATTTTTTTGTTTATTTATCTGGGTGGTTTTTGCTCTTGGATTAAACAACAAACATTTATTTAACACAGTTCTGGAGGCTAGAAGTTCTAGGCGAGGGGCCAACGTGGTGGAGTTCTTGCTGAAGGCCCTCTTCCTGGTTTGTAGTTGTCCATCTTGCCAAAGTATCTTCACATGGTTAAGAGCACAGAGAGAAAGCAAGCTATCTCATATTTCTTCTTATAAGGACATTAACTTCTTAAAAGTACCTTTTAGGCCCGGCACGGTGGCTCAAGGCCGGGCATGGTGGCTCACACCTGTAGTCCTAGCACTCTGGGAGGCTGAAGCAGGAGGATTGCTTGAGCTCAGGAGTTCGAGACCAGGAGTTCGAGCAAGAGCGAGATCCCATCTCTACTAAAAATAGAAAGAAATTGGCCAAACAACTAAAAATAGAAAAAATTAGCCAGGCATCGTGGTGCGTGCCTGTAGTCCCAGCTCCCCGGGAGGCTGAGGCAGGAGGGTCTCTTGAGCCTAGGAGTTTGAGGCTGCTGTGAGTTAGGATGACACCACGGCACTCTAGCCCAGGCAACACAGGGAGACTCTGTCTCAAAAAAAAAAAAAAAAGTACCTTTTTTTGGCATTCCAGTCTGAATGAAGTTGTGTATTTTCCATTTGAACGCCCCACTGACAGCCTATGTCAGGGTCTATCATATTATAATAAGGCATATAAAGGAGTATGAGGTAAATGCTTAAACAATTATCTATTATCTTGCTTTAAAAATATGAAGCTATATACAAGATATATATAGTGAGTTTCATAATACAATTATTTTTAAATAAACATGTTTAATAAATAGCTATTTATTAGGAAAACTGTAAATGTTTTTAATTTATCAATTAGTATACATCACATTTAATACAGGTAGAAAAAACATGGTTAGAAATTATGATAATACTCAAAAGAGACATAGTTTCATGAAAGACTCTTTCCCTGTAGCAACATTTAATATGTATATAGCGTATTTGGAATAATTCATTATCTAGGTTTTTTTTTCAGATAAATTTATATGAATTTCCTTTGGGACATGTCAGTTTATATACTCTGTCTTGATATATGTCTGATTTTAACTTGCTGAAATGATGATTCCATTTTGAACTCTTTAATTTAAGAATTTATTGCAGAAACATTTTTATGTTAGCATGTAAAATTTTAGTACTTTTTCCTTAGCACTTAACAATGATAACTAGGAAAATATAGTGACAACAATATGTAAATAGTGAGGTTTATTTAGTGTAAATAGATGCTGATTAATAGGAAAAGGATGAAAATTAAAGCTTGGGAGAAATTACAGCTAAAATATGATTCTCAGATTTGGTGCTTCTAATAGAACTAATATATTTAGTATTATTATTTACATCTCATTTATTCCACGACTTGGAACTCCATAACCAATTACTTTCTCCAAGCCAGTGTCTGAAAGTGCCAATGTAACTTTAGTTTTATCCCTGTACTCTCTCTTTGCTAGTCCAGGCTATAGAGTTCCATTGATGTCACAAGTATGCGCTTAACAATTAGATAATTTCAATTAACCTATATTTAAGGGCCCTATTGCAATAGTGGTTGTCTTTGAAACCTTGATAAATTATTTCAGTATCTTGATCCTAATACCAAGATATATGGGGTTAACAATATTTATCTAACATTGCTTTTTTAAAAGAATAAAAATTTTAAAAAACTTTAAAAAAGTTTTCAATGTATAAGAGATTATTAAACTCCTTGCTACTTCGTTAAAAAAGAAATGAAGTTAAATCTATGCAGGTATGCCTAGAGAAAATTGAATCAATCATTTAATATAAGACGTCATTTTAATGAGGATTAAAAACTTTCTCTCATTTCAAACACTGTATCTCAAATCCTGAAACCCCCTCGTATTGGGAAGGATATGAATATATTAAGGGTTTCTTTTTTTTTTTTTAACCTAGAAAGGACATAAATTGTCATTTACGAGACTACTCATTTTTCAAGCACCTATGAAAAGATACAACAAAAAGGAAAAAGTAGTTTTAAATCCCTTCTAGACATATGATTACATAAATCTCTAATATCTGATTATCAGATGGAAGGAGAATGAGATACAGCTCAAAATACTTAAAAGACTATTTTTATTCCCATTGAAAACTGTCTGATATAATAAAGCCCCTCAGAGAGAAGATCTGATTCTGAAAAACACTTGACCTTGGAAGTAGACTGGCTTATTTGTTAAGAAGGTTGTTCCCTGGGATGTATTCTATTCAGGTTTTATTGTTGAACCTCTGTGCTGTGTGAGTGACCAGTCACACAGAACTTGACTCTCATGAGCCAGAATTTTTGTAAAGAAATTGACTTTGATATGAAGTCACCACTTCCAAGAATCACTTTCAAGTGTATTCAGGTGGGAGACATGAATTTAAAGATATGGTTGGGGGAAAATTTGATCAGCTGAGTAGGAATAAAAACATGTGTATTAACTGTCAAGTAAGGAATTTGGAAAGGTACACATGACTTACTTGAGGAGCAAAGAGTATGTCAGAGTTCTAAATTTAATTATTTCTTAGTATATCTATGCCAAAGATATTCTGTATAGAGAATTCACAAAAGAGAAAAGCAAGAAGTATAGTTGACTTATGGTCTTCTAAAGGACACAGGGATCGAAGAAAAGTGTATAACTAAAAAGATGAAACCACATTGTGAAAATAAATGCAATTTTGTGGTACTTTTTCCCATAATTTAACTTGTGGGAAAATCTCATTAAAAGTTTGTGTTTGCATAGCAATGAACATATTTCTAACTATCTTAAACTGCATTTTGTTAGTTTTTATCAATGATAACAAAAATTGAAAAAATAAACTTTTAAAAAATGTGAATTTTGAACAACTTTGCTTTGAATAATGAATCAGAACGAAGATGATAGATAAGTAAAGTTGACATTATCTAACTTGAAAATGTAATGGAGAAGGACATCAGGGGAATATATTTGTTGTATTTCTGTATATATTTTTCATCCACTGTGGTGATAGCAGGTATTGACAGCTGGCTAGGGTAAGGTTACACCTGTTAATAAGCTACAGCATCTGGGAAAGCTGTAGAATAGTTACTGAAGAATTATATAAGTTTGTTTTTGATTTAGTTCTCTGCAGTCAAGTTGAGAATGTTCTGTAAATCTGTTGTTGGCTCACTGACACTTTGAATGGTGAATCTTTGTTTTCGCCAGTAAAGGTTTACACATAGGAAAATAAATTTACACTGAGATTTGGTTTTCGGTTTTGCAGTCTCAATTTTACACATTATAATAAAAAAATTCATCTTATATGAAAGCAAAATTGTCTCAGTAGGCATGTCCTTAATTTACTCACTGGTCTGCAATGTCTGCATATTTTGACTCTTGTGTTTGCAGCCCACAGTTATCACCGTAAAGGGAGGAGCAGAGGCAAGGAAAAAGCAAACTGGAATAGAATCGGTCACTTTTCCAAATATAGCCAGTCTGGATCAGACGAAGTAAAAGTTTTCTAAGTAACAAAGTAATTTATACCATTTTAAATCTGATATTTGTCACAATGTTTCCTTTTTCTATGCATCTTCATGTTTGAGCTGAACTCTAACCAAATGGAAGGAGTCCTTAATTTGAAACTCAATATCTTCTTTCTGTGCATTACTAGACCACATATTTAAAGATCTGAATTATTTCTCCAAATTGGAGAATTTGCCCTGTGAGCAAAGTAAACCCTTTTTAATATCTAACAAATTCTAATTTTTGTTCTATGTTGTTTTTAAAAGAACCATTTTGACCAAATTTGAAGTGCTAGTAGAGTATACAAATTCAACAGTTTTGAACACTTTCATTTTGAAAAGTTCTCTGATAGAAAAGAAAACACAGGAACAACAAAACATACCTGACTTCCAGAGGTTAATCTCATATAAAATAAAGAGATATGTTTGCAACTAAGCATAATGTAACACAGAATGACATGATTAACATAATAGAAATCCAAACATAGTGTTATGAGAAAGATTTAAAGAAAATATGTCCAATATTATTAAATAAAAACAAAAAATCATAACATCAGTATATATTTATTTGCTACAGAGATAGAAACCACGATAGGTTAATTGCAAGTGATTACAAATGCAGTGTTTGGATTGCCATGGTTTGTACCTAAAAAGTTTGTTTTATACTACTTTGGTTTTAAAATTGGATTTTTTATGGCTTTACTTAGGTACAACTTACATTCAAATAACAGCGTGTATTTAATGTATACAAGTTAATGAGTTTGGACATAGGCATACACATGTGATATCATCATCACAATCAAGATAATAAACACATCCATCACTTCCAAAAATTTCCTCGTGTCCCTTTTCTGTGTGTGTGTGTGTGTGTGTGTGTGCATGCATATGGTCATAAGAACACTTAACATAAGATCAACCCCTTTAACAACTTTTTAAGTACATGACACTGTATGTTTAACTATAGGCACCATGTTGTACAACAGATCC
This sequence comes from Avahi laniger, assembly GCA_963575035.1. Lineage (NCBI taxonomy): Eukaryota > Metazoa > Chordata > Mammalia > Primates > Indriidae > Avahi > Avahi laniger. Next base: position 19,629 of record CAUYSK010063970.1, on the reverse strand, counting down.
CTAGAAATTATTTATCTTGATTAACTGTAACTTTATACCCACAAAAACAAATTCCCATACCCCTTCCCCTCATCTCCTAGCAACCACTATTCTATTTTCTGTTCCTGTAAACTTAACTATAAACATGTAAGTTTGACATACAAATGGAATCATGCAGTATTTGCCCTTTCGTGACTGACTTATTTCATTTAACATAATGTCCTCCAGGTCTACCATGCTGTTGCAAATGGTAGGATTTTCTTTGTTTTTAAGGCTAAATGATATTCCAGTGTGTGGACATACCACATTTTCTTTATCCATTCATCTGTCAATGAATATTTGAGTTGTTTCCATATCTCTTAGCAACTGTAAATAATGCTGCAATGAACATGGGAGTGTAGATAGGTCTTCAAGATACTAATTTCAATTCTTTGGATATATACCCAGAAGTAAAATTGCTAAATCATATGGATATCCTATTTTTTGTGGAACCTTCATACTGGTTTATATAATGGCTACATCATCTTACAATTCCAACAAAAATGTGAGATTGTCCAATTTCTCCACAATTTCTCCAATACTTGTTGTATCTGTGTTTCGTTCTGCTTTGTTGATAACAGCCATCCTAACAGGTGTGAGGTGATATCCCATTGTGGTTTTAATTTGAACTTCTCTGTTGATTAGTGATGTTGAACACCTTTTCATATACCAGTAGTCTATTTATATGTTTTCTTTGGGGAAACGTCTATCCAAGTCCTTTGCTCTTTTTAAAATCAGGTTATTTTGTTGTTGCTGTTTTTGTTTTGCTTTGTTTTTGCTGTTGAGTTGTAGGAGACCCTTACACAATTTAGAAATTAATCCCTTATCAGATACATGATTTGCAAATATTTTCTCCCATTACATAGGTTGCTTTTTCATTCTACTGATTGTTTCCTTTGATTTACAGAAGCATTTTGGTTTAATGTGGTCCCATTTGCCTATTTTTGGTTTTGTTGCCTATGAGTTTGGCGTTATACCCATGAAATCATTGCCAAGATCAATGTTATGAACATTTTCCTTTGTGTTTTCTTCTAGGAGTTTTATAGTTTTGGGTCTTATGTTTAATCTACTTTGAGTTGATTTTTGTGTATGGTATAAGAGAGGAGTCCAATTTCATTCATTTACATGTAGAATTACTAAACTTTGGTTAATGTGTGTGTGTGTGTGTGAGTGTGTGTGTGTGTGTGTGTGTGTGTGTATGCATGTCTTTATCCTCAATTCTTCAGGAACAGTAACTAGAAATATTTTAAGACCATAGTTTTGGTTGATTTGGGTTTAAAAAACAAATCCTGAACACTGAAAATTTGAGGTTTTAGAAAGATGAATACTTCTTATGAGCATATAATGACAAAATATTTTTACCTTCCTTGTTCTCTGCCCCAATAGGAAATATGACAGTTTTAATTTTATATTTCCAGATAGAAAATAAAGAGAACAAGACTTTTCTGACTGATCTAAGCCCTTTCTAACCTTCCTCCAGGGCAGTAGTTTAAATACCTGTCATAATCCTTTGAAAACTATGGAATGTTTCCATATGGAGTGGGAGAGAGCAAGTGCATTCAGATACATAATTTTTCATTTAATGTTAGAGGAGTCTGAGACCCCAAAATCTCATCTTTAGACCCCAAATTCAGAACATCTAATACAGAGCTTTTTCATTTTCAAATGTATTCTACTACAAACAGTACTAATTGCCCTACATTTATTAAAAGATGTTTAATAATGCTTCTTAAGGTTTAAATCTCAGAAAAAAAGAAAGTTTGACATTTGACCAGGAAATCAACTATATAAATCAGAATTAGAGTTTTTCTATGATTACCACTAAGTTTAAAAATAAATGCAAAGTACATTCTGTAAATAAGAAGGGAAATTATTTTTTATTAAAACACTAGAGGCATTTTGGTCAGTATTCTTTAATTTTGGGAAAATCATGTGATTTTTTTTTCAGAACTTTGGGAAAAACATTATTATCATTACATCCTATTGCAATTTTGAGAGCAGAAAGCAAGAATGCCTTGCAATAATGCAATTCATTGAAATTTTTGATATTGAAATTTTCATTATATCACATGTGAAGAAATAATATTTAAAGAAAACTTCTCTATTTGACATTCTCTCTGCCATTTACCTTATACCTCATGAGTATTGAAAATGCATTTTTGAGAGAACCACATATATATTGTTCTGTTATAATTTTGAATAATTTACATGACATTTATATGCTTACAGTTACTCTTTTATTTTCACAAAGTGATTGATATTAAGTTTCAGAATTTTGATTATTCTTGGTACTCAGCTCTCATAAAAACTCCAGTGTTCAATTAACCTAGCTGGAATTCCCAATGATCCAAAACTCCCTGCTCAATCCTCTTAGAGATAAATAGCCTTGTGTAGTCTTAAAATTCAGAAGCACAAGCTTTCATAATCCCAATAGTTACTGTCCCTTCTCAATAAATGGTTACTTCCAGGCGTCAAGGCTTCATGGATGATATTGTTCCAAATAAGTCTCTATTCTTACAACAGAGGTTTTCACCTTTTGACACTGTTGGCATTTTGGGCCAGATAATTCTTTACAGCCAGGAGCTGTCCTATGCAATGTAAGCTGTTTGCAGCATCTCTGTTCTCTCTCCACTAGATGCCAGTAGCATCTCCCTCCGCTGAGACAATCAAAAATGTCTCCAGACATTGTCAAATGCCTTTCAGGGATAAAATCACACCCCATTGAGAACTGCTGCCCTAGGTGACTTTTCACCTAGAAATTTTGGCCTTCTCTGACACATAGAATGCATCTTTTAATTTACATAATCTGAAGCTCAAAATAAGTCTTGCTTGACAAATGTGACTTGAGGTACAACTAATTTTGTGATGCTTTCAAGCGTAGACAGTTATCCGAAATGTACCCAAAGCTCTCATACCACTTCATTTTGAGGTCCTCAGTCGTGACTTCGTAGGTATCACTAACCTTCTCAGGGGCTCCAGGTTCCCCCAGTGCTCGCATAGGAATTGTCATTACCTTAAAATACATTCTTCTGAAGTTGGACAGCATTCTTTCCCTCAAAGACATTGGTCTCTCTCTCCGAATGACAAATGTCTAATGACAATCAATTGGAGAGCTCTGCAAGAGGTGGTATTCGTGTGGCTTCCTTCTACTCTTTGCATGCCATCTCTCTGTCACTCTTTTACTGTAACAACCAAACTGTGAACAGACAAGGTGAACTTCACATACGTGCCGGTAAGACTTATTCCATTACTTAGGAAGTAGAACATAACCCATCTTAGTCTTTTCTATCTCCTTCTATTGGCCAATTAGTAAGAAGTTACTAAAGTGACTGCTATAATTGTATAAAAAGTGTCAGCTCAGTCTCTCAAAGCCTCAGAGATTTTTACTCATAAACTCAATAACCTTCATGCAAAAAAGCCCTTGTCACCTAGTGATGATTGTTCAATATCCCCTAAGTTGAGTATTGCAGTCAGATCTGCTAAAGCCCTTAATTATATTTTTGAGGCGTGAGAAACCTGGGATCTCTATAATTTATCTCAAGGTACCTCTTAGCTTTCTGTTTTTTAAAATTACACACAGAATTTTACTAAGAATATGACCTCTGAAGTCTGACCTCCCAAGTTTGAATCCTGGCTCAACTCTTACTAGCTGTGTGACCTTGGGCAACTTACTTGAGTTTTTTAATCTTACCCTCTTAAAATGTGAAGGATTATAGTGTCTATTCCTAGGATTGTTAATGAGAAAATTTATGCAAAATGCTTAGGACAGCACCTATTAAGTAGTGATGACAGAAAAGAGTTTGCAATTATTAATTCCTGTTTATTCTTGCTTACTAAATTTAAAATTTGAAATGACTAACAAGTGGGCTCTGGAAATCATTTGAAAGAACCATTTTTAAATAGTTTTCCTTCTTTATACAACACTTCAGCTTTGAAGGCATACCATTTCAAAGTTATAAAATCTTTGCATGCATATTTAACAAAGAGTGTATCTTATCTACTTGCAAAGTTTTCAAATTTCAAGTATTAGAGTTGAGATATATGTCTTACCCTTACAGAACATGGGAAAAGAGGAAGCTATAAAGACATCATCACTGTTTCCTCAGAAATAAAGCAACTGTCCTCAAATATTTCTCCTTCATCTTTCCCATTTCTAGATAGGAATAGATACATTTGTGTGCATACACACACACACACACACACACACACACACACACACCCCAACTTCTCTATGAGTTTAAATGTGTTTGCAATAAGTGAGTATTTTTATATATAGAAAGCACTACTTCTGGATGTCTTAGAATGTGTTCTTATTTAAAAGTAACTTAAATTCTTCAACACTACATACTTGTATGGTAGATATGAGGCTTGTATAACCATAACTTACAACACAAACAAAGAGCATAAAGGTCAAGATAAGAGCAATCAAAGAAATAAAACTACTGAAAAAATTATTCAAATTTCCATTACTTTTAAAATATTATTATATGTGTGAAAATATAAGCACTAATGAGAAACATTAAGCTGATGGAAGAGTTTCCGTGTAATTTTCCATGTAACTGGTCCATCTGGCCAGCACTTCCACTGAAATTATATTTCTAGATCCCTCTCAAATTGACAGGAACTCTTGTTCACTTGAAATCTTATTGACAACCTATTGTTCCTTTTTCTCTGTGGAACCAACCCTCTTGGATTTCATTGCTTGTCTGTAAAGTGCGTTTATCTGGAAATTAATATTTACTTACATAATTGTATCAAATCACTTTTGGCTTTGAATGTATTCATCCTCTGTATCTGGGTATGTCAGGACATCTGAGTGCCATTTTATTTTATTCACTCTAGCTTTTAATTAAATGGTAATGAGGTGGGACAACAGAATGACAGAAAAATTACTTCTAAGTACAAGTGACTATAAAGTATGTTTAAAGTACTCTAAAATCTTACCCTATAGATGAGAAGTATTCAAATAGTCTAGACCAGCATGATATAAGTAGAAAAAAATAAGTAACGGAAGACTGTAAAATGGTATACTTGATTCTGAAGACATTCTTTCATTTATTCAAGAAATATTTATTAATTAACTACCGAGTAATGTACTGGAGTTTCATAGGTGAACAAAATAAGACATACAAACAAATAATTACTATAATAATGAGATAATAAAAAAAGTGTGATGTGGAAGCACATAGGAAGAACATCTAGAATCCTAGAATCTGAATAGCTTTTATTTGAAAGATACAGAGCAGATGTTTTGTAACAAATTACGGTTAGTACCCTGGGTCATTTTTAAGACTAATTTAAAAACCAACTAGAATTTTGCCCCAATTTTAAAAGTTGTTCCTTAGAACAAGAGGGAAGGTGTTCTTTTTTAATTTTTTTTTTTAATTTCGGCACATTATGGGGGTACAAATGTTTAGGTCACATATATTGCCTTTACTCCACCGGAGTCAGAGTTTCAAATACGTCCACCCCCCAGACGGTGTGCACCACACCGATTAGGTGTGTATATACCCATCCCCTCCACCCTCCTTCCATCTACCTGACACCTGACGAATGTTATTACTATATGTGCATATAAATGTTTATCAGTTAAAACCAATTTGATGGTGAGTACATATGGTGCTTGTTTTTTCATTCTTGTGATACTTCAATACATGAGTGAGAAGGTGTTCTTGATTTGGGGATTTTAAAATTAAGAACTTTTAGTAGGACACCATGAATCATACCTGTAATCCTAGTATTCTGGGAGGCCGAGAAGGGAGACTCACTTGAGCTCAGGAGTTCGAGACCAGCTTGAGCAAGAGTGAGACCCCCTCGCTACTAAAATTATAAAAATTAGTGAGGTGTGGTGGCACGCACCTGCTTGTAGTTCCAGCTACTTGGGAGGCTGAGAGAGGATTGCTTCAGCCCAGGAGTTTGAGGTTACAGTGAGCTATGATGATTGATGATGCTACTACACTCTACCCTGGGCAACAGAGTCTCTCTTTCAAAAAAAAAAAATTAATTTTATTCCTTTTAGTTAAATCTCCACAGCCCAGTGATTTTCAACAATGGTTAAGTAACACCAAGATTAGTTTGTTATCTCAAAGGATATCTCAAAATCCTTTGATGGGAGGGAAAACAAAATATACTCAGGTAGCTTTCTATATATTTGGGTGTGAGAGGGACTTTTGAATGTAAAAAGGCAGAGGAAACTTTAAAGTTTAGAAGTTATATGCTCCTACTCTTTACTTCCTCTGCACATCTTTAGCAAATATTTGAAAATCTCAGAGCTTATATCGCTCCATACTTTATTGTGTTGTCAGAAAGACAATGTTGAAATGTTCACCGATTGGTACCACTCTTCCCCCAGTGAGCCATATTAAACAATATATCTCTTTTTCTGGCATTACAACTGAATACTCTGGAGAAAGCTACTTAAATTCTACATATGGATTTTTGGGGATATTAAATATCATAAAAATTTGAAATAGAAAATATGGAAAATTATAGACATTAATATGAAACACACACATATATATATTTTCTCAACTTGTCAAGGAGAAAGAATACTCTATCACTGAAAGAAAATCTTCCTTCTGCAAGACCCTGAAGTCCTGGATGAAATGAGGATCATGAAATTTGCCAAAATATAATTTTAAAATTTTTCTCAGATATACTTGAGAGTGTTGAAATGCACATAGTAAAATCTTGAGGCTCCAGTACTTTCTCATGCACATTTAAGTTGCATAAAGGAATATGTAGAGAAAAGATGGGAGTTATATTACCACTGGAAAATTTGTAAGTAGAGTGGAAAAGAAACGTATGCGAAGATTTGCTTCATCTCTGTGTTAAAATGATGAATATTTTTTATAGATGACTCAAATGGTTTTCTACACACTTTTAAGGATTTCCTCTTATCAACCCATGGTATGTGGATATTTGGTGCCCAAATAAAACAAGAGCAGCAGTATCAACAACCATAAAAAAATGGCTACTATTTCTTGAACTCTAAATATGTGCCAGGGAGTCTTCTAAGCTTTGTGCCTCTTCATATCTATTAACACATCTCATCCCCACAACAGAGATGATGCAATTAACATCTGCATTATGGATGAGAATACTAAGACACAGAAGGATTCATTAACTCGCCCAAGGTCACACAGCTCTAAGCGGCAAAGCTAAGATTTGAATGTAGGCAATATGAATTATGATCATTATGCTACTCTAAATGCAGTTATGGTACAACAATTATTTCAACAGTATAAACATTATAGTAAAAAGTTTTTGCAATAAGGCATAATATTGAGCAGTGTCCTTAACCCTTTATCCCTTCTCTCTGGAGTGACTCAGTATGAAAACGTGAAAAGAATAGTGCAAATGTTTAGAGTTACTTTGAAAGAAAGGAAATTAAGTTTGCTTGGCAGAATGTTCCCTTGTCAGCATACTGGAGACATAAAACAGAGCCTCTGGAGGACTGAGATGTGCAAAAATATTCCACCTTTGGCTTTAAAAGATGAGATTTTCAAATAGATGTTCGAACACATAGTAAATGCATGTTTCTCAGATTTGATGTTATTCATTAATGATGAAACAAAGATACTGGTAAGAAAGATGTTCTTGTATGAATTATCAGAGGTAGGAAGCCTAAGATCACAAATCTAAATGAATTCAAAATATGACAGAAACTAGAAACTTTTCATGAGGTGAACAAAAGGGTTTTTATTAAAATTAATGAGTCTTATCCCAATGTTGAAGGAAATGAAATTGTGTCTGTTAGGTTAGAACTGAGTTGATCTATTCTTTCCCTGCTAACTGAAATATCAGCTACCAAAGCTAAATCAGTGTACAATTAATAACATGGAAATGTATCCCCCAACACATCCTTACTGACATTTGTGGACCAAATATGTCACAGCCAATTCATCATTTGACTCTGATTATAGGTTCTAAATGCTGAACCTATAATCAAAGGTAAAAATACAAATATTTAATAAAATATTGACAATGTTGCTAGTGTTTCTGCTCTAAACTTTTTCTTTGTGGAGAAAGAATATATGTCGTAAAAATATTCTTTGTCCTCTTCAAAAGACAGACATTGAAATAGAACTTCTGTTGAGGCAAAGATATGAGAACAAAACAGGAGAACAAATAAAACAGCAGTACAAAGAATGCTGTATTCAGTAGTCAACACTGTCTGTCAATCATTATGGACTTGTTAGTTTAATGAATTCTGAAGAGTCATTATTAAGAGAAACGAGTGTCTATTACTTCAGAATATAAAGTGAATTAATTCTCCATCAATTCAAGAGACCTTTGACAACTCTTATTTTTAACCCTATTATTATTATGTACATCAATGTCAAAATAAGGTATACTTTGATTTTGGGCAATGTTCAGAGGCAGACATATGTAGTAAGTGCCTCTCTTAGGCTGGCACAGCAGTCTATATTTACTATAAATTCTCCTTGATTTTTGATCTAAGTATTACATTACATTTGGTGAACAAGCTATTTAACATTACTAAAAATAAACCTGTAGACTTGGGTGAAATTAGTCACTTTAGAACAGGAAAGGTAGAAACACAATGTAACAGAAAGGCTATGGACTTTGCTGTCAGAGAAACTAGGATTTCTATGTGATCTTGAGATAGTTATTTAACCATGGGATTAGGTATACTTAATCAGAAAATAGAGATAATCTCTGTCTCATAAATAGGTATTGAAATTAAATTATATTCATATACCAAAGCTGTATATGTCATTAAATTAAAATTAGCCTAAAGCCGCCTCTTTACATATTTTAAGTTTGGCCTAAAGTTTTCTCCATACATACTAAACTGTAACCTAACTGGATATGTAAACAGATTGTAACCCAATCTTGTAATCAGGCCAAGTCTCAGCAAATCAATCACAGCAGCAGAGTTTCAGCCAATCACAGGTGGCCAACTGTTCAAACCATGTTCAAATATGGCAAACGCCCCACTATAACCAATCCAGCTGTTTCTCCGCCTCATTTCTATTTTCCATAAGTCACTTTCCCTTTTCTGTTCATTAACTTTATCTGATCCTGTGGCAGCCCCAGAGTCCCTCTGAACCTATTCTGGTTCTGGGGGTTACCCGATTCTTGAATTGTTCTTTGCTCAATTAACCCCTGTTAAATTTAATTTGCCCAACGTTTTACTTTTAGCAATGTCCAATATTGCTTTTTAGCATAGTCACAATTTTCTTTCACCTTAAACAGACATCAGAATGATAAAATAGATGATGATCCAATAACGAAATGGAAATATAGAGCTTTCTACTGCCTCTGTAGAATATTTTAGCTCCTCGTTCCAACATCTATTGACTCTTAGGAAACTCAGTACTATTTTATCTACAAACCCGAGACAGCAACGTACCCAGCAGTGCTCCTCTAGAACAAAGGCTTATACAATAGTATATATTCAAACAAATCACTGTGGATTCAAGTGGATGTATAAATGAATAAAAGAATGCAAAGGAGTTTTAAGAAGTATTATGAAAATCTTACTTCAATCTAAATGGAAGGGATTTTTTATAAATAATTATACCAATTTAAGAACCTCCATTTCAACAGTCAAAACTGGACAAATGAGTAGAATGAAAGAAACAGATGTTTTAGCCAGCTTTGAACATACAAAAAGCCATTTCTTAGCATTCCCTATAAACTGGTATTTAATTTTTAAAATGAAAAAAGGAGGTTCAATTGGGGGGAAAAATCTGACCTAAAAAAATCTCTCTCAAAAACTCAAATCACTAAAAGAATAATTTTGTACACCAAGCTCAAATGAAAGTTAGGATGGCCAATCATGTGTCAACCTGCACAGAAAAACATAGTATACTTTCAAGTTCATGACAGTGCTAGACATATTTTTTTAAATGAATGGTTATTTTTATGAATATAATTCACACACATATATTAAAATAAAATAAGGCTATGAAGAAAATTCTACAGAGAAAGAAATAACTTTCAATGTCACATCTTAGCATTACTACCAGGTCATCAACTGTCTTGCATTTGGTGAGTGCCCTGGATTTCTCAGAGTGATTTTTCTCTTAGTTCTCCTACCTTACTCCTTCCCTTTCAGTATATTAATATTATTCCCAAGTACTCAGTGAAGTACTGAATATAATAAATCGCAGTTAATGCAATCTTGCTCTGTGGCTAGAGGTCCTTGGGATTTCAATACATTAAACCAGGCCACACTCAACCAAAAAATGTTAAAATTTTAGCTGTTTTCTCCCTACCCTGTTCTCTGGTCATTTTCTTCCTTTTGCTTTACCAACGATGCAAGCAATTGTAATTTCTAACTCCTAGAAAAGGGTTGCATATTCTACTTTTAGTTAATTTGAATTTTTTTGTCCTTGGTTTTCTGACACATTTGAGAAAACTATGGTGGTATGGTTTTTCCTCTGTGTTAGAGTGCAATTGATGGTTACCTGCAATTTTCTATCTACATCCTAATCATAAACATGACCATTACCTTCACTTTTAAAGATTATTTTCACTGAAAGTAGAATTCAAATGTAACTGATACTTTCTTTCAAAATTTAGTGCAATTATCCTGTGTTCTAGCTTTCATCAGCTACTTTGAAAAATCATGAGTCGATGTTATTTTTTCTCCCTTGAAAGTAAGTCTCTTTTTTATCTGGCTTCTTGGTTTTCTCTTTTTTGTTTTTTTGTTTTTTGGCAATATTATTATGGTGTGCCTAGGGGTGACTTTTTTTTTTTTTCATGCTGCAGATGATCTGTTGGTCTTCTTGAATCTGTGGGTTCATGTCTTTCAACAGTTTTGGACAATTTTCAGACATTTAATATTATTTCGAGCCCATTTTTGCTCTTCTTTTCTTTTCACTATGACCTAAAATATATGTTTTCACTGTTTCCCACATTACTCTTTTTTCATTTTTTTGTTTTTTGTTTTTAGAGATAAGGATCTCACTCTGTCTCTCAAGCTGGAACACAGAGTGCAGTGGTAGTGCGATTGTAACTTGCTGCAGCCTCAAGCTCCAAGGATCAAGCAATCCTCCCACCTCAGCCTCCCAAGCAGCTAGGACTACAGCGTGAACCAGCATGTCCAGCTCTTCACATCACTTCTAATTTATTTTAGGTATTTGCATTTTTCCCAGATTTTCAGATATGTCACTTATATTGATATGTCTTTTATTATGACGGTCCAATCTTCTCCTGCATATAGTTTGATTTTAGTAATTTTAGTAATATTATTTACTGTATTGTTTAGGTCTAGAATTTCCATTTGATTAAATTTTCAGATTCAAGTTGTCCAATGATATTCTCCATTTTTTATCTTTCTCCATTTATTTTCCTAGCTTCTTGAATAGTTTAATTATAGTTATTATAAAGAAATTTGATAAATTCTTCATCTGTATTAACATAGTGTCTTTTTTTTTGTCAAATAGTCTTATATTCCTGTCTCTATGCAGTGTTAGCCACCTGTATGAAAATTAAAAGTGCAGCATCCTTAAAATATTATCTTCCCCAAGAGATTGTTCCCCCTATCCTATCCCAGAGTGAGAGCTCATTTCTTTAATTCAATCTAGAATAAATATAAATCATATCTTGGTAGGAGTTTTGAGAAATCTTCATCTACCTTTTGTTTGCCCACTATTTGTTTTAGGGCTTCTCCATCTGTCTTTTATGATTCTATTTGAAAGTTGTAAAAATATTCTTAGATTAATTATAAAAATATTGTTTCTTATTTTATTACAGGTGACAGAAACCAATTCCAATTAACTTAGTAAAAATGTGGAATTTTTGGAAAACTAAAGATATGTGGAGGATAATACTTCTAACATAGATTAGTGGTAGGTGGATGTATTTTAGCAATTATTTAACAATTTTATTCAGGTTTCTTGATATAAATCAATTAAAATACAATTCCTTATTTCTTCTGTTTTGTTTCAATCAGTGTAAGATGTTAATTCCTGGCATTAAAAAAGCCTAATTTTATTATTGAAATCAGTCACCAACAAGTTTGGTGGAATAACCTAGAACCTCTGAGAACTATACGAAAGGGCATGTAAATTTGGCTTCTGACTAAGGAGTTCCTTATAAAAAAGAAAGAAAAAGCACAAAAATTAATATTTCCTATTATTATCTCACTATTCAAACATCTTTGTTTACAAGGAACCATTGTGCAATCAAGACATCAAAACAGAAAATGAAATATCTATTATCTGAAGTACCTAATCTTATTTCTATGACGGCTAGCAATTTTTATTATTTCTAGAAGGCTCACTAAGATCCAAAACTTTATGTCCAAGATGTATTTGAAAAGATTTATCTGAAACATAGAGATATTGAATTTAAAAGATGCATAATACTTTATGTGATAGACTTGAGTTAATCTACTAGAAAAAATTATAATGCGCATATATAGTACTAACATTTAGAAATATAAAGAAACATTTGCTTTTGTAGTATGAATCATAGAATGCTATTGCTGAAGGGGACATTAGAGATCAAATAAACCTTAACATATCATTTTACATTAATTATTCAGCATCAAAGTGCTGAGTCAGTATTAACTATGTGTGGAATTGATTCACTTTTGGTTTTACAAATTCTGAGATTGCTGGGACTTATGTCATAGTTCATGATCTATTTGTTTGATCAGATGATTTCTCATAAGAAAGAGAAATTAAAACTTATTCTTTAATAGAACTAATGTGTGAATCATCTTTTTAAAATATAGTTCTAAAGGTGCATAAAGAAAGCAGTTGTGCATTATCATTAGAAGTTAGTATGCTGATAGTAGCATTTGTTAATATTCATGCCAATGCTGTCTTATATCATGATAAACAAATGCATGTAAAATACTTACAAATAAACTTTTAAATAGAAACAGGATATTATTAAGCAGTCTAAATGATAATACTGAGTAACTAGTATTACATTGTCCCAAAAGTTAACTTTAAGAAACTTCTCTGCTGAAAGAGACATTAGATTTTATCATTAGAATAACAGCAATTGCAACACAAAAATCAAATTATTTGCCCTAGACCACACAGCTAATTAAATGACAGATCTAGGAAGGGTACTCTTATCACCAAACACTGTGCTTTTTTGCACAAATTTATTGTTTTTCTCATAGGAGTTACATTTTTAAAAAGGAGTATGTACATTATTTCTTTATGTTATAGATATGTTCCAAAAAAAAAAAAAAAACACTTTATCCTTGTCCCTGAAAAGTTTACATTCTAGGTGGAAGATAGCATATAAAATTGAAATCTGATAAAATTATTAAAGGTAAGTGCAAATTAACATAGTAAAAAGTGATAATGTAAGAAATGGCAAATTATGCAAGGTTAATCAGGTACCTTCTGAAGGCAAATTTTAAGTCAGGTTTTGAAGATGATAAAGATGAATGAGTGGACATATTAGACAAAACTTTTGGTTAAGAACACAAAGGGGGAAATGGGTGAATGTTACTTAGAGCTTAATAAAATTATTTCAGAGATGAAGATAGAGAACTAGCAAAGCCATTATTAGAGAGCTAGAAAGCTGCTCAGAAGACCCTGTATTTGATGGAATAGGAGATGCTAAAACAAAGCCACTGCAGTTCCTTTAAGAAGTCTATTGCACAATGAAAATGGATCTGATCTGAGAAAAAGTATTTTACCCATATGAATAACATAAATTTTTAAAACCTAGCATTTGCATAGGAAATAGCAGTCTTTCATTCAATTTTCTCACTATCTTTCATGACTACCATTTTTTTGGTATCGAGCCCTAATTGTCCTCTTGTATTTATTTCCGCTTTATTCTCTTTAGTAATAGAACTCTCAAGTTTAACTTAAAAGATGATAACCCAGCAAGATACATTTCTTAGTATTTTTTAATGTAGGTGTGTCCATATCCATATACTCATTCTGGACCGGTGGTATATGCAAAGAAATTAAATGAGCAAGATCTGGATCATCACCCTGGAATTCCTTATTCACCTTTTTCTAGTCTGAAAGGTGGATATGGATGTAAGTCTACATTAATAATATGATCAAGGACAGAATATGTGGAGATGACAGAGCAAAATGAAAGGAACCTGGATCCCTAAATGTTTACATGGAGCAGATCATTTTCGCCAACTCTGGAAAATTCACTTTTATACTGTTTTATGTGAGGTGAACTCCCATGCCATTCAAGCCACTGAATATGGCTCTTTTGTTTCAGTAGTATAGCCTGAACACTAACTAGTACAGAAATTAGGATCCAGAGGTGGAGCTCTGCAACAATAAAAGTTTAAAATATGTGGCATTGTCTTGATGCTTGTACAGCAGGCAGAAGAAAAGTTGGATGATATGCTGATATGCTATGACACTTGTTCTGTGGAAAAATATTTGATGAACTCGCTATACCGAGTGATAATTAAGAGTGAGAACAAATGCCTTTGAACTTGTTAGCTGTAGGCGAACAGGTTGGAAAACACAGAATTCAGTTCCTTGCTACTTCCAGCAAAATCCTGTAAGAAAAAGATAAGCCCAGACAAGAATCTGCCAGTTTGCAAGCAAAGGTACAAGCAAGGTTCTCTCTGTCTGTGGCCTGTAATCTAAATTACTGAAAATCAGGAGACTCAAAGAGATGAAAAAGCCAATATTTCTGTATATTAAACAGCAGAAGATAAGATTGTTACTCAGAGCATTTCCTGGTCAGACACAGTCAGGCTATATTAAAAAATAATATTTAGGGTACTATGCTCCCATATGAATCTATTATTTCATTTGGTGACCACTCTTGAATTGAGGTAGACAGGGATGAGAAAATTAAGGGTGCTGATAATGGTTGCCTGAGGTAATATAATTAATATGCTCACTGGTAACAAAACCAAAGTCGATAAAATAGAGGAGGAAGGGTATAGCTCATGAGCATTATGATCTATAAAGACAATGGGAAACTCATGATGATTTCTGACTAATAACCTGTAATCAGAGAGCAGTATCAGAGAACATAAAATAATTTTTCTGTTTGCTTTTTGGTTCTAAAATCATGTTTTATTGTTTGAACCTTATATTGTCACATGTGCTCTAAAATTCATCTTCATCAGAACCACCTGAAGTGCTGGTTAAATGCACATCTTAGGTCTCCCCACCCCACTATCTAATGAGTCATAAAGCTGCTGGTGGGCTATAAAAACTTTTTTAAAAAAAACAAACACCCAGTTATTGTTATGTACACTAAAACTTGTAAACAGCTTTTTCATTTATTAAAAATAAATTAATATTGAATATGAGACATATCTGTTTTATTTTTATTTTTATGAAACAAATACCATGGCAATGACAAGTAGATAGTGAACACATTTGATAAGATGAAAATTGAAATGATAATTATTTTATAATATCTATTATTCACATAGGTTTATGACTATTAATCTAGAAATTGTCAAATAACTGTTTGACTATATATTTTTTCTCAGCAGTAAACTAGACAAAAATCACTTTCAATTTGTCTTGCTATGGTTTTTAGAAGAAAAAATGTCGTACCTACTTATTTAAAATATAAATTCTTTGGCAAAACAATCAACAATTCTGAAACTTTTGATGAGTAATATGAGAGAGAGAGAAAATCTGTATAGCTTTTTCTTATTAAAAATAATACTCTAATCATTAAATTGGTGGCAAGAGATATGACATAGTGACAAATGAGTCTTTGAAAAAGCTTAATTTCTTTTTTCGTTAAGCTTTAAAGAACAATATGAAAGTTAACCACAATAATCCTGGTAAATGTTGACTTACAAACCATTCTGTTAAATGCAGAGTTACCTTTGAATTTAAATACTAGTTCATACCAAGAGTTAAATTACAAAAGAAAATGGATATGAAAGATGTCTTTGAAACATTGATATTAGGCATTGTAAATACACAAATAATCTTTGCTCTTAGCACTTTATAAATATTTCATGACAATCTTTCCCTGAGCTAATTTTCAATTTCATTATCATGCCCTTGTGCAATATGTGTATTAACCTGCACAGTTAACTCACTTATTAAATAAAATATTACTTGGAATCAAAATATAACTTTTTATAAACAAGACCATATCATATTATAATTAAATATTAAAATGTCCTTTGGGTCATTTCCTTGGTGAAAATAACATATGGCAGCTATATTATGTATTTAATGGATCTACCAAAAGAATGACCATATATCTTAGATCAGTTCTGTATTCTCAGTTTGGGTTTAATTATCATCCGCATCCCACAGGTCATTTTCTGAAAATTATTACATGGTTAAGATAGGTCCCATCTCAACCAAATTAAATTAAGAATTTAACACGTTTAGCATTATAAAGGATATGCTGGAATTTATATCTAAATGACCACCTCATTTAAATATGATTTTATGTTAATCTCATATTAGTAGCTATACTGATAAATTTGATTCATGAGAATGGCAGCTTCTGACTCTTTTGAAGGTTTTCTTTAGCTATTTCATATCGTTACAAAATCTGAACACTTAAAGTACTAAAAATGGTTCCTTCTAAAGAGAGACAAATATCCTAAGCTAACTCTTTTTTTGTTTGTTTGTTTGTTTCAGAATATTATGAAGGTACAAATGTTTTGGTTACATTTTATGACTTTGCCTCACCCAAGCAAGGATTAGAGGCATGCCCTTCCCCTCTACAACACTCATCGCATCCATTAGTTGTGAGTTTACCCCCCCAACCTCCTAATTCCTGGAGAATATTACTACCGAGTGAGCACCATAGTGTTGATCACTTAGTGACAAATTGATGGCGAGTACATGTGGAGCCTATTTTTCTGTTCTTGTGATACCTCGCTTCGAAGGATGGGCTCAAGCTCTATCCAGAAAAATATAAGAGGTGCTAGATCACTGTCATTTCTTATAATTGAGTAATATTCCACTATATACATATACCGAATTTTAATAATCACTCATGAATTGACGGGCACTTGGGTTGTTTCCACATCCTTGCAATAGTGAATTGTGCTGACGTAAACTTCCGGGTGCAGATGTCTTTATTATAGTTGGAGGTATCAGTCTACCAGACTTCAAGCTGTACTACAAGGCTTTAATGACTAAAACAACATGGTACTGGCACAAGAACAGAGACATAGACCTTTGGAACAGGATTGAAAATTCAGAAATGAAACCATCCACAAATTGTCATATAATCTTTGACAAATCAGACAAAAATATACACTGGGGAAAAGAATCTCCTTTCAATAAATGGTGCTGGGAAAACCAGATAGCTACATGCAGAAGACTGAAACTGGATTCCCACCTCTCACCTTTCACAAAAATCAATTCAAGATGGATAACAGACTTAAACCTAAGGCATGAAACCTTAAGAATTCTAGAAGAAGATGTTGGGAAGATCCTTGCAGACATCAGCCTAGGCAAAGAATTTTTGAAGAAGACCCCCAAAGTAATCATAGCAGCAACAACAATAAATAAATGGGATCTTTATCAAATTATAAACCTTTTGCACAGCCAAGGAAACTATCATTAGCACAACTAAGCAGCCTACAGTATGGGAGAAAATATTTGCTCTCTACACATCCGATAAAAGGCTGATAACAAGAATCTATCTAAAACTTAAAAAAATCAACAAGAAAAAAATCAACCAACCCCATGAATAAATTGGAAAAGGAAATGAACAGAAACTTTTCAAAAGAATACAGAATAAGAGCCAGCAAACATATAAAAAAAATGCTCAACATCTCTAATCATTAGAGAAATGCAAATCAAAACCACAATGAGATATCAACTAACCCCAGTGTGATTGGCCTCTATCAAAAAAATCCCAAAACAACAAATGCTGGAGAGGATGTGGAGAGACAGGAACACTCTTATACTGCTGGTGGGACTGCAAATTAGTGCAACCTCTGTGGAAAAGAATGTGGAGATACCTCAAAGAGCTAAAAATAGAAATACCATTTGATCCAGCAATGGCACTATTAGGCATCTATCCAAAAGAGTAAAAGCCATTCTATAATAAGCTAATCCTTTAAGGACATAGAAAAAAGTTACCTTGTAAGCAAATACATGATCAGCCATCACCAATGGGCAATACTTATTTCTATGAAAACTAGAGTATGACTTTCTTTTCTTCTTGGAAAACAGCAGAGGAAATAGTGATGTCTCATCAATTAATGGAAAAAAAAAAAAAGGAGGGCAGGAGGGAAAGGAGGGAGATAAATTTAAGTTCAAAAAATGGATAGATAAATAAATACAGGGTTAATAAAAATAATTGTGTAACATTTGAAAAAACATAGATTTGTTCTTGAAGAGAAGAAAAAAAATTTAGGCTGGCCAGCATTTTACACTAAGCAATGATTTGATGCACAGTGTAAATGTTCTAGGAATGGGCAGTGGATGACATTACACACCACATGAAGAGGGCTGTCTATTTTACTGCCTACTTTGATTTAGTTTTGAAGGAAGGGTTAAGGAAGATAAAATTTGATTTTATATCCACCAGTGATTTTTATTTAAATCAGTCACCATTCCTATATTTTTGATACAATTAATATGATTTAATGTGGGGATCAAATTTAAAATTATTAAAAAAGAATTCCTTGGAAAGTATGAAATGTACTTAAAGTGCTTTTCAACAGTACACATACCCGATTGAGTGGAAGACACTTCCTGTTATTCACTCTCCAAATTAAAGATTTAGATTTTTTAAAAAAACTACATTTTGCCTTTAAAAAGCAATGTATATTCACCTACCAAATTTACAGAATTAAGTATCTTCTCCAAACAATTTTTGGTAGGTATCCAAATGTGAGATCATTCTACATTTTGTATATTGTATAAAATTAAAAATATAATACCATGTTGCAGAAACAATCTATACCATTTACAGTATAGAGCTTTTCAACTTTGAAATGTTATTAACTTAAGAGCCTTTACAAATTTTTAAAAATCTATTGAAGCTATTTTCTGTGGGTCTCACTAACAAAAGTAATGTATTATGTAGTTTTTTCAAACTTGAGTATGTATGCTTTTAAACTTAATTCACTAATTTCAAAATAACTGTTCCTCAATTTCACAGGTATAGGGGTGAAAAGTGCATGATCCTTTCCCTCCCCATCATAAAGGTCATGCCAACACCCCTAAAACAAAAATGAGGTTAAGAAAAGAAAAGCATAACAAATTTATTTGATCATAGTTGTATGTCACACTGGAACCTTCAGAATGAAGATCCAGAGTTATGAAGAAAATTATCCATTTTTATGCTCGATGAAGTATGAACAGTCATGTAAAAATACGACTGCACAAAAAAATGTATGATCTAATGCTAACAGACTGGGGAAACCCAACAAGGCCTGTCTGTTTGGATTTTTCTTGGCCTCTCTGTGCAGCATTCCTTCCTTCCACGTATGGGATAGGACCATCTCTGGAATTGGGGTCTTACGACAATTAAACAAGGTAGGTCGAAAATTTCTTTCTGGCCAGTTATTACACAGAAAGGCAGGGGAAAGTTAGAGCAATATTTTTAGGTTTTATGGCTGGGTTTGTGGAAGAGGGATTCTGGTTTCTATGGCCCACCTTGGGGAAGAGGGATTCTAATTTCTATGGCTAGCCTCAGGGGAAAATAAAGGGTGAGAGAGACAAAAGGGCC
>CAUYSK010063969.1:0-41497 GCA_963575035.1 Avahi laniger | reverse complement strand
CCTCTGTGGAAAGCAATTTGGAGATACTTCAAAGAGCTAAATGTTGACTTACCATTTGATTCAGCAATCCCATTACTGGGCATCTACCCCAAAGAACAAAAGACATTCTATAAAAAAGACATCTGCACTCAAATGTTTATAGCAGCACAATTCACAATTGCAAAGATGTGGAAACAACCTAAGTGCCCATCAATACACCAGTGGATTAATAAAATGTGGTACATGTATACCATGAAGTTCTACTCAGCCACAAAAAACAATGGTGATCTAACACCTCTTACATTATCCTGGGTAGAGCTGGAGCCCATTCTACTAAGTGAAGTATCACAAGAATGGAAAAACAAGCACCACATGTACTCACCATCAAATTGGAACCAACTGATCAACACTCATGCACATAGGGAAGTAACATTCATTGGAAATCAAGCAGGTGGGGAAGGAGAGGTTGGGTAAATTCGCACCTAACAGGTACAATGCACAATATCTGGGGGATGGCATGCTTTGACTCAAACAGTACAAAAGCAATTTATGTAACCAAAATGTTTGTACCCCTGTAATATTCTGAAATAAATTTAGAAAAATCATGAAAAAGAGTACGTCAACTTAGAGATGTGGTGAGCACAGGTGCTCGGCGCGTAAACAGGCCCTCTGAAATAGACGAGACTTAGAGTCTTGGCAGTGGAGGGCATTTCTGCCAATTCTCAGGAGGGAATCGGAGGAACAGTGCCAGGGATAATACTCCTTATCCCGGCCAAGGGCGCTCCAATGAACGCAGAGCAACAGTGAGCACAGAGCACGGGGGAATCAGGCCATGCAGCGAGGTGGACAGAGCTGGGCTCACACAGTGAGCAGGTGGCAGAGGCGGCCCCAGCCCCCATGACACCCCCCCACCCCACAGCCCTCCCCAGCCCTCACTACTTGTGGGCCCCATGCAGCCCAGCAGACCCTCATGCCAGGACACTAGGGCTGTGACTCTCAGGGTCAGCCTACCCCTACCATGCCCCGAGGGCTCTGGAGAGAACTAGAACCTCCCTTGGTGGGCGGAAATGCTGAACCAGCTCAGACACCCCCAGCAAACGAACACAGGCAGAAAATGGTGAACAAAATTCTGAAAGCTTAGACTGTGGTAGCTATGACCAGCGATGCCGAAAGAGAAAAGATCAGCATACAACCTCCCGTCTAAAAAGTATAATTCTGCCGAAATTACAAGTGAACTTTTTTAAGGAGATTAAAGGCAAAAAAAAAAAAAAAGATTGCTTCTATTAACAAGGCTCAACGTCAACCTAAAGCAGGATTTTCAAAATGGACGTTCCCCCCCCACCGTCGAGCTGTCACAAGCAAGATGAAAGACATCTCCCACGTGAAGGGCACCGATATATAAAATCTGAAATCGGTGCTCCAGTTCTCCATGCGCCGCGTGCACGACCAGTGTGCACCTGCTACGCGGCGGGAGCTGCTCCAGGTCCCAGGAGCACAGCGGGTACAGTGCCGAGGGGTCCCGCCCCAGATGGGTTTATTACAGGGGGGCAGGCGAGCAGTCAGCTGTGCGCCAGCACACGCCACTCACACACACCCACGGGCATGCACACGTGCACACAGGCACACGCAGGCACGAGGGAACACACGGGCCCACATGGGCACACACTCACTATCGGGGTGACTGTCTGAGGGGTAGAGCAGGGGGCCCCCTAGAGGGGGTTTGGGCAGAGCTGGTTTGAGGAGCACCTGGGGAGGGGGCCCGGGTGGCAGGAGAAGGCCCTGTGCCGGCCGCGGGGCCACGTGGACACAGCAACTACATTTTCTCATGAGCGAGCCCAGCGAAATCACATGCAGAAGCCGGAGCTGGGAATTCTTCCCAGCAGACTCGGTCACTGAGAACCTGACCCGCGGCTCACTATCAGCGTGCGGTGATGACTACACACACGCGTTTCAAGGCCTGATGTGTAGGTCAGCTGTGTTCCCTATTAAGAACACGTGTAGGCTCATGCACCTGCTGTAATTTCATTTATCTTATAATATACAAGTCATGTTCCTGTCTGCACCTTTTGCATTTCTACTCACTGTGTACGGTTTTACTTGCCTGCCTGGGCCGGCTCCGTCTGAACCCACTTTTCGGCTGTTATCTCTTGAGTAGAGGACCAAGTGTCCGGGGTCAGGACTGAGTTTGTGCTGTCTACAGCGCACATTGGTGGGGCGCAGGAATGGGCTCGGGTGCCTGTCAGTGGACCGGTTCGCTGGAGAAAAGTCAAACCGTGAAGGCCATCAGAAAGCCACAGAAACTCAGCACAGGCTGTCGCGGTGTGCGCGTGTACGGTGACTTGTGAAGACCAAGGACAAGCATGGGAACCCAGAGGGCACTGAGGTGCTTTCCAGGCACTTGCGGACCCACTGGGAACGAGCCTCCCTCTTTGATATCCTGGCAGCACCCAGGCCCACAGCACATGGCACCCGCTCAGACAGGCATCCTGTGTCCTTGCCACGGCTGGGCCCAGGTGCCCAGTAGGGTCCCCTGATGGGGCACAATTTCCCCCATGGCCACTGTGTGAAATCTGAGGTTCTGCTTTCTGCCTTCGGGTGTCTTCTTTTGGGGTTCGTCTGATAGAAAGGAGCTTGGTTTAGTGCAACAATATTATGAGTATGTCTGGCAATAGTTCAGCAAATGGAGAATGCGAGAGTCCCCACTTGTGGCACAAACAAAAGCAAAGGCCAAACACAGTGGTCACCCTGACATTTGCACAAACCAGTGTGACTCTGGGCAGAGACGTGATTCCTACACAGTGCCTTGTCCACGCCTAAAACTTCCCTGATGTAATTGAATACACAGGGCATCTAGAACCATCTATTAAGAAACATGTCTGGTTCCACTCACGCACTCAAACTGTTGTTCTAATTAACTGTTAATTCTAATTACTCGGAGGCTCAAGAGTTTGGACTAAGTTCAATCACAGGATCTGGTGCATCTCGGCCTGGCAGTGCCCAGGCAGCCTTGCTGCAAACCCGTCGCCTTCTGATCCCGTGGCCGCGTCCGCGTCTGTGGGGATCGGGCTGTGCTTGTCTCTGCCTTTCGGCTCCCTGATATTCAGTGGCCGTTTTCTTCTCCCTCTGTTTATAGAGGTCAAACGTTTTAGTTCATAAAGTGTGACTTTTGGTACAAAGCCGTCCTGAACAATTCGGACGCAGGATTCCTGACTCTGCTATTTCACGGGGCCTCCGTGGTGGCCGCCCCGACACGCTTCGCTAACCCTAATAGCTACCTATTACCAGCCCCGATTGGCATCTGAGCCAGGAGCTGGGTGAGAGCGGCAGAAAGGGTGTAAATTACACGGAGTCGTGGGAACAAAGGTTTTATTTCTCCTGAGCACAGCCCTTTGATAGGAAAAGGGGGGAGACAAATGTGTCGCTAATTTAATTAAGTAGTATGAGATTTCAGGGTCTACAGATGCCATTTAGAACGGGATTAATCAAGAGCAGGTGACGAAAATGAGTAGTCACATACAATGTTCGCGTTCTCAGCAATCCGACACAGTCGAATGGCACCAAGAGCTTAAAACAGGACACAGTTTTGTTTGATGATGCGAATCTACCTCCTCTTCCCCTCACGATGCTCGGCTTGTTCTCCTGAGACAGAAACCTTTTCCGTTCTCCTGCTATAATCAAGACACTCAAAGCAAAAGGGTAAAGAAAGTGGTTTATCAACGCGATGCTTTGCTTATTCTTCTCCCCGTGCGTTGTCCCAGAGAAAGAAGAGGTGCCACGGGGAATCCTGGCATTGCCTGAACGGCCCACGGCCCCCACCTCCGTGCAGAGGACACGACAGCGTGACTCAGCCCCGTCGCACAGCCGGGCACGGGCCACGGGCTTCCCCAGGCACTGCCTGAGCACCTGCCGCCTGAGGTCCCGCCCTGCGCGCTGGTGGCTTGGAGGGTCAGAAAGGAGCCTGAGCTCCCAGCACACGCACACATGTGCTCAGAGACTGTTGGTGAAGAGCCTAACGGGGCCTGTGCACAGCGGGAAATAGCGCCCACCTCACCAACCTCACTGAACAAAGTGGTGGCGTTTGGTGCTTGTGTCCCAGGGGGCCCGAGCCCCGCCCTGTCAGCCCAAATCTGGCTCTGCCCAAATCCGCAAGCACAATCACACTTGAAGAAGACACAGCTCCAAGTGCAGAGTGCTTTGCAGAGAAATGCTTTTCGGAGAGTAACTCTTTCAACTTCCGAGTCAGCGCTCTGGCTTGAGTAAGTAATTGGCATATGGATCCTTCAAAAATAATCAAATCTCTCTCAAATGCCTGAGATACTCTTAAGTGTCACGCTCTCACGAATGGAGGTGGCAGCCTGGAGTTCCAATTACATCATTGCTTCTTTTTCTCCAAATGCTTCGGAGGTGGCGGAGAAGGTACACGTCTCATTTCTCAGAAGTTCGGAGTGAGTAGAGACTGAGCTGGTGAACTTTGCCAGTGAGACAAGTCTCAGGGCGTATTGAGAATGACGTAGAGGGAACTTTTTAATTTCCGCAGGCCTGACTGCTGGTCATCTCAGCGCGTGCATTTCCTTCACCTAGAGCTCCTGCCGTGTGGCTAAAAGCCAACCCAACCACACAAATAAACAAAATCCTTTCTAAATTTTAGAGCCCTCTAATGGTCTATGTAATGGTTTTCCTGGAGAAACATTCGAAACTACTGATTATTTATTAGTTTGATAAATATCTAGAGATTTCAGATAAACGTTTCAGGCCTCTCCTTTGACCCCACAAGCAATTGCAGATGGTTGTACGGCGTCCTAAGCGCCAGGGAAAACAGTGGCATCGGAAAGATTATTGTCATTAGAACAAGCTCGCTCTGTCAGTTTCAAGGAAGGAGAAGAGGATGTTTTAGAGAAGATGTCTTTCTGGCAACACCCAAAGATGTCACATAAAACTTGTCTCAGAGTAGATTTACATAGCTAAGCCTTCTAGGACCGGAAGATTCCCCTGGCACTTTAGAAGCTTGGAATCCCGCACACCTGCCCACTGCTGGGACGGGCAGTGGCCCCATTGGCAGAGATTCTCTTTTTCCTTCCTTTTTGCCCATGAAAATGACAGAGGGCTGGTTCTCCCTCGGTTAATACGAATCAGGCTCAGCATGGGTGTCAGCTTGCTGCGAGGGTGCACCTGCCTCACGGCACCCCGGGCCTGTGGGGCGGCCACACCAGCCGGGGGGTCCAGGTGGGACGGCAGAGCACACACGGTGATGAAGACCAGGGTGGAGAAATCTCCATCCGCTCAGCCAAACAACTCCTTCCCCTGTGCAGGCTTCCAGGAAGCAACCCTGCTCTCTGCACAGACGCAATCCTGTCTGGAAGCTGGTGCAGCCTGACGCGGCAAGGGGAAGCCGCTTGACCTCGCTTTCTTTGAAAGAGAACGGAGCGATCCTGCAGTCAAGGCAGAGCCAGGCAGCCTCGCAGGTGCTCGGAGAGACCCTGGCTCGGAGCGTCCAGGATCCACGACCGCACCGGGGACTGTCCTGCCTCGTGCCGGGAGACACCGTGCTCTAGGGCCACGCCTCCTCGCTCTCGCCAACCAGGAACCGCCAGGAGTGCTGGACTCGCCGTCAGGGAAGGGCCTGGGAGGGAAGCTCATGAGTGATGTCTGGACTCGGCAGAGGCCAGGACCGCTGTGGATTTTTCTCCATAATTTCAGTTTGGCAATTTTTTCTTCTTACGGTTTTTAAGAGACTTAGAATGACTCCTCCCACCCCGATCATATGCTTGAGATTACAATTATAAACAATTCTGGAAATTTGGTATTCATTTAAACCAATGTTTTCTAGCCTATTTGTTTTGAAATAATCAGTTGTTTGATTTAAACTAAAAAAAAAAAAATAGCTGGTGCAGACAGCGTGAGGATGCTCCAGGTGTGCGGGTCGCAGGTTCAGAAGGGCCCTTAGCAGTTTTTCCCACCGTCAGGTGCTCAGCCTGAGCCGGGTCCCTTGTCCCACGCAGGAAGGGCCTCAGGGCACCCGGGCGGCCATGGCTGTCCTCTCGGGGTGGAGTGACTCCAGACAGCAGCCTCCTTCCTCCTGGAGGAAGGCCCCACCCTGAGGTCACACGGCCTCGGGGCAGCCCCGGCTTTCCCGCGTGGATGCTTTGAAAAGTGGCTTTTCCTTCTACTTGGGGCTCACCTGGATGGCCTAACCATGGCAGTTGAGGTGAATATTTTCATAGACATTTCATGATTTTATTTTCAAATGTCTCAAACTCAAAAAGTCCATGAGATCTCAGTTCAGTAGACAGAAAAGTGACAAGAATGGACTTGTGAGCTAATTAAAAGTGTAATGCCTTAAAACACACAAGAACATGTCTACATATTTATCACAGCCAGAAAGAATGTAAACTTCAGGACAATCCCTTTCAAAATTGTTGTACATTGATATCTTAATTAATGTGGTTTTACATTCAAATTCATTGCAAGACCAAATGTTAAATTTTGAGCTCCTCTATGGTTTGGCATTATTGAAACATTCCCTGGTTTTCATGAGAAACTGGGAATTGGCTGAACTGCCCTTCAGAGAATGGGGAAGGGGCGTCACACTGAACCGCAGCAGGGACAGGAGCCCTCAGCACCCAGAGAAGTAATTAATTACAAACACACCCCGAGAGAATCTATTATAGGTAGCCCTATAAAGTATAAAGGGAGAAATATAGGTCCTTAAAAAAATACAGTGTGTTCATGCTGGAGGGTGAAAATGAATAGGAACTTTTTTTATTAAACTAATATACCGTTTGATTAAAAAGTGAACTATGTAAGCTCTAATAAGATAAGAATGATGAAGTCAGTAAAAATAGTCTTGAATTAGCTGAGTTAGAATTTTTTTCCAAAACTGTTCAACAGAAAGAGACTAAAGGAAAACGGGCCACGACGAAGCCTCTCAGGTGCCGTCGCAGCGGGCGCAGGGGCCCCCAGGTCGCAGCGCGGTGGGGCCGCACTGGGCCGGTGCTGCCCGGCTGCTGAGTCTCCCGGGAGCTTCTCAAAGACCAAATGTTCAACATTACAAAGCTCGACCACGAGAAGGTCTTGCATCCGCACACAGTGAGAAAGCGTCATTAGACAGGGACACCACACGGCAAAGCACGAAAGAGGGAGGGAAGAGAGGGACTCCCAGCCGGGGACAGGTGCACGGGCTCTCGGAGCTGAGTGGACGCAGATCCCAGTGCAGAAGACGGTGAAGAAATAAAAGCCAGTAAGGAGGTCGGCTATTTTTTAGTACTTTTTAAAAATAGCAATTTCTTTTAACTTTGCAATTAATTTTGTTCTTAGGCCAAAAGTGTTTGTAACTTTTTTTGTTGCACAGATACATGTTATTGAGAAACGCATCTATTTATAGCTTGCCTGGATCAAGCTGGGATTCGAGGCGGCTGAGGGCCATACGCATCATCTGATGAGATAAAAGGGCCCACACTGAGGGTACCTGCAGGTCGGGGGGTGCAGCCACAGAATCCAAGACGAAGGGCCCAAATAATGTGCCCAGGAGCAAGGTCCCCCGGAAGTGGCTCACTCTCTGGGCGGAGGCCCTTCCAGGATGGGTGGCATTGGCAGCGTCCCCATAAACTTCCTGCGGTCCCTCCAGGAGGGACTCCCAACGCCTTCACTCAGGACCCGCCCTGATCCCGCAAGCCCCTCGCAAGAGCTGGACAGTTTCCAGGGAGCTACGGATGGAGCAGAACGGGAGGGCCCATCCACAGGGAGCTCCCCGTCCCGCTGATGTGGGAAAGGCACACACAGGTGAGCACACAGGTGAGTGGACACTCCGTGTGACCACGAGGTGCACACAAAGGACGCGGAGCAGGGATGGCCAGAGCCCTCTGTTTCGGAGACAGGCAGTTCCCAGCACACTCTGGGGATGGAAAACAAAGAGGCCCAAGTGGCAGGACGGAGGGAGGCTGTGGATGATGATGCCAGAGAAGGGGGCTGGGCCCAGGGCCTGGGGCACCCGGCTTCTGACCTGAGCCCCCAAGGAGGTGAGCGGGGTTGTCAGAGCGGGTGGGACAGGGTGCCTGGTCCAGGTGTGAGGGGTGCCTTGGACGGGGCTTTGGCAGTGGGGATGGGGAGAAGGGGCTGGAGTTTGGTCTCTCGACATTTTGAATGGAGGGTCTTGAGTGGTAAGTTCCGAGCCTTGGAGTGACCTGCAGCAGAGACCTAACCAAAGGCCGCCTGCCACAGGCTCCGTGGGGAGGGAGGGCGCTGGGGATCGAGGGCTGTCCTGCACCGCGTGACTAGCAGGTGGTCAGAAGAGGCTCCCCTAGTTTGGGACATACAGTACCTCGGACAGAAAAGGAAACAGTAAGATGAAAAGAGTGGTAGAAACCAAGTTCAAAACCACCTGCTTCCATGCTCTGCCCCCTGCAGACAGGAAGTGAGATCTGGGGAAGGCCCGTGTCTGGCCCCGGAGCCTACACGGAGCCGAGCGCCAGAGTCGGCCAGTCTGGTGGCCGCGGCTGCTCTCCCCTGAGGAAAGACTCCCTAGGCGTCCTCAGGAAAGGACAGGGACGGGGAGGAGTCTGCAAAGTGCTCTTGGGGAACTTCCCCCGCAGTCTCCGAGGTGGGAAGTTCGGTCGTTGTGCCAAGGTCTGTCCCATGTGCACCGTGGTCTCATCAGCCCATGTGGTGTCCCCAGATCAGCCACAACCGCCACAAGGAAGAGGCAGCCTGGCTGCTGGGACATTCATGCCGCCGAAATGGGAATTTAACAATGTCTCGGGGTGAATGCCTGTTGTCCTTTTTTTCAAGTGTGTCACATGATCTCGCTGTGTGACATCGCAAATCTCCATCGCGGCTTTGTTGGCCTCTATGCATGAATAATTTTCCCAGTGCTTGTTTTTAGCAGAGCCCGAGAAAGAGCGCATTACCGCGCAATCTCTTGTTGTTGGCTGTCAGCATTCTGTTGGCCAGAGCTGGCTTACAACGGTGTAAAGCCCCCGGTGGCATGTGTTATAATATATGACGCATTGTCCCCCTGAAGAACACACGAAAGAAAGAACATTGTTCTACGAGGGAGCAATTCATTGGGTTTTTCCCAGAGACTCTTGGGTCAAGTTTTTATAGGCCTATTTGATTTTCAAATTCTTTTTTTACCCTCTTTCCTCTCAGCGAGCATAGTGTCCAAACTTGTCTACATTCACTTCCCATGTTTTGTGCATGGTAGATGTCCTTTAAAGAGAGTATCTCAAATAAGTCTTTATTCTTGTTTTGTTGGCTCTTATTCTGTGTTTTCATGAACTCTGGCCCCAGCCATGGCAACTGCAAGAAAAATGTTAACAATGATTGACAGGATTAGAAAGCCTTGGTCCCTATCCGCATTTCAAACACTGCGGGAACAATGGTGTTTGGTGTGATTGAATTAATGAGATACCGTGGGCTGTCAAAGGAGCACACATACTTTACATAAACCTGATTATCTTTGCATGGCAGAAACGGAAAAAAAAAACACCGGAGAGCCAAAGTTTGGCGCTCACTTCTACCTCCAGAGGCGCCTCGGCCGGGCAGCCTGCTCCGGGCAAGGCACACGGCCGGCCCGGCCTCCCTGCCCGTGCGGCCTCCATCAGCTGTGCTGTTTAACGAGTCTGTTCAGGAGGCCGGGCCCGAGCAGCCCTGCGTTCACAGCTCAGCACCGCCACGGGCTTCTCTTCTTTTAGTTTTCCCTGGGAGCCATTGTTCACCGCGGGCTAAGAACACGTTCCCAGTTAGACCTGGGCTGTGGACCCAGCCTGTCCCCACCCCAGGAAGAGGCCAGGCTGCGGCCACAGAGCACTTAAAGGCCGGTCCTGCTGGTGCAGACTCCAACTCCGGAGGACACCAGCGGGGCCCCGTGTGCGGACAAGGACAAGGCGTCCTCGCCAACGGCCAGGGCTCTCGCTGGCTCCCGAGGGCTCTGGCAGAGGTGCCCCAAGTTCACTGAGCGTGAGGGGAGCGTCTGAAATGTTCTCACTCCTGACCGAGAGGGGAGCTCCTGCCTCCCCCCCGGGAGCCGCAGAGTGAGAGAGCGCATGTGTGTGTGTGTTTGTGTGTATATGTGTGCGTGCATGCAAAGGCAGCGCTGGCCAGGGCTGGAAAGTACCGGGTGAAAACCCTTTGGAGGAGAGAGCGGGTGAGTAGCCCCGTCTCCTGCCGGTGCGTCCCCATCTGCGGCTCAGCAGATCCACCGGGCTCGGACCCGACGGCTGCCCCGGGTTCCGGGAGCAGATCTCTGCGCTGGGACTTCATTAGGGAAAAAGCCCGACCGAGGTAACAACTTCAGGAAACAAAGCGAACAGACAGACCACAGAGGTGTCCCCTCCCGGCCCGAGTCTCCAAGCACTTCTGCTCCTGCGGCTGCGGCGGGATTCAGAGCCAGGGACGACATCGACGGGAAACCACAGCCGAGGACGGCCGCCCCGCCTCACTCCAGAGGAACAAGAATGACGCAAAACAGAGTGAGGAGGGCTGGAGACCTCAGCCGCTTCTGCACACCGGGGCGAATTTCAGCTCCCCGCCCGCCACCCGAGTGCTTGTTGCTCATGTTTCCACCGCAAGAGTCAAGAACTTCAGCCAGTTTTATATTCACAGAACAACTTCAAGCACACTTTGGAGGCCATTGCCCATACTTCACCCTAAATCCATAGATTAAACATGAGCACAGGTGAGCACACGCATTCACACACACACGGAAATAAAACAACAGTAGGTGTAATTTGGGCCTCTGGGAATGGCCCTGTCTCCCCCAATGACCTCTGTCTACGGCGGGAGCCTTGGTCCCCGGGGACGGGCACAGGGAGCCACCGACCCTGCAGGCTCCGCTCCCTGG
Organism: Avahi laniger; assembly: GCA_963575035.1. Classification (NCBI taxonomy): domain Eukaryota; kingdom Metazoa; phylum Chordata; class Mammalia; order Primates; family Indriidae; genus Avahi; species Avahi laniger. The sequence goes on along the minus strand of CAUYSK010063969.1, from coordinate 30,681 downwards.
GGACAGCTTTGCAGAAACACACGCTCCGGACCTCACATCAGCCCGGCGTGCGCCACTCCTCTCCCCCACCCATTCGGAGGCTGGGACAGAGCAGAGACGCTTAATCCCTCCGGGCTGGGAGCACCTGCCCGGGCTGCCCGGCCCCGCCAGCAGGTGTCTCTGTTTCACACGCGTCCTGGGCACCCGCCACCATCCGGCTCCCCTGACATGCCGGGTGGGATGGAGGACGACATTCCTGCTCTTTCCCGCCCAGAAGAGGGGTGCACAGGGCTGGAGAGTGTTTCTGGAGGAACCAAACTGCCCCACTTAAAAACACTGTTTAGAAACTCTCCTAACTTCAGGGGGTGTTGGAACCAAGACCTGACCCCAAATTAACCCGCAAATGCCTCCCCCCGCCCAGGAGCCAGAGAAGGTGGAATTTTCTCATTGAGTTCCTCATCAGGAAAACTGCAAGATGACCGTAGCAATGCTAGAGGTGGAAAGAGAAACAGATACTTGTCGGATTTTATATTCAAATTTTTATCTGCTTCTAAAGGTTCCTTCAGCACGGATCTGAGAGGAGCTACGGAGTCACTGGTCAGTAGCTGGCTCTATTACGCAGCCCGCTAATTAAATTTTCTTTTCCAAGAAAGAGGATTCTTTCTCATTGTGAATAATAAAGTTTGTTCCTGGAAATTAAAAAATATTCTTATAGTATTTAAATTCTATTTTAAAATTTCATACATTTATAAGATAAAATATACTTTAGATTTTACTTCCTCACCTTTATTTTGTTTTGATGAAATTCTTAGAAAAATTATTTTATTTTTTTTAAATAAAAAATAAAATGAGATATTGCTGTGAATGACCATATAGATTTGTGAGCTGGGGCTTGGCAAATAGGCGTCGTTATTCTGTAGTGTGACCTCTTTGTGTTGACGTTATTGTAGACACTCGTGGGCATTTGAAACGCGTCAAGCTCGGAGTACAGCCCCCAAAACTCACCGTTGATGGTGTTACTGACAGAATGAGGTGTCTGAATTTGGAAAAAAAATGTTATGAAAATAAAAAACTTCAGTTTTATCAAATGGATCTTGTTAGGGCTTTGTAATCTGAACTATGTTTGCAGTGATTTAAAGTAAGCACATTGCGGTGAAATACCTGTCACTAACAAGCTCCTTGTTTTAAGAAAGGGTTTGAGGTAGCTCATTTCTCTGTGGTTTTATGGCTTCATTTTAGATGATGTGGAAACTGAGGCACAGATATTTTCCAGGGCACTCCAGAAGGTTTTAGGGGGGAAGAAACACGCATTTGAACTTAGATCTCCAGAGACCCCATTTTCATGTCTTGCTCCCCACATTGGAGTCACAGTGCTGTTTACGTATGGCAGGTTCTTCTTGCTTCACATTAGATTTGCTTGAGTTTGTTATGCTTTATTTTAAAAAAAATGCCTTTGGTGATTATAAAACCTCTTAAACATATATTTCAGAGACTTTTATAAACATGTTTGAACTCCCTTCTAAGTTAAAGTGAGGAACTAAGCGCTCAATTCTTCGTGTCTCTGGCCTTGCGAGGAAAGCCGTCCTCGGGCTGGCCGTCCACTGCGCCTGTCCCGAGCCCCCTGCCCTTCCATGCTGCCTGCGCCCACCCAGAGGCTGCTGCGGCTGGGCCTCCTTGTCCTCTGGCTTCCAGATGTGGCTTTATGGGTCTGTGGCGGTGTCCTGCCCTGCCCGGCCTCGGCAGCGGGCTCTGTACGAACTCCCCACCGCCCCTCGGGAACACTGTGGTCCTCAGGGCCCCCTCTGACAGGTCCCCCACGGCGCCTGCACCCACGTAGTCAGCCTGGCAGTGGGGGTGCCAACGGTGGCGGGTGGGGCTGTCAGGGGAGTAACGGGAGGAGGCTCCAGGGCGGCGATGCCCGGTCTCAGCAGGTGAGCACGCTGACCGCCAGGCACAGGTGCAGCTCCTCTCTCTCACGTACCCTAACTTACAAGAGAGCACCGAGACTGCAGAGAAGTCCCTGGGGGCTGCCCCGTCCCCTCCCCGGGCTCAGCCTGTGCTCTGCTATGGACCGGGGACCAGGAAGGGGCGCTGTCTGGCACGGCACACACGCTGGCCTCAGGTGGCGGCCCGGGAAAGGCCCAGCTGCTGGTTCAGGTGCTTCCGGTGCAGGCGAGGCCGAGGGTGCAGAGCTGAGATGCGGGGGCTGGCGGGGACTCTTCAGAGAGTCTCCCATGGCCTGGGGCACCCCGTGGCAGTGCTCTCTGACGGCCACGGTGACAGGAGTGGATCGACACAGACCGAAAACAGTTCACCTGAAAACTCACTGCGCCCCAGAGGGAACAGCAGGGCAGGTGTGTCCCTGAGTTAATGCGCCAGTCGTGAAATGCCAGCACCCCCACCCCAAACAGAAAGTGCCGGCTGGGCTTTCAAAGCGGCTCCATTCAGCAGAACGTGCGTTCTTCCTCCAGCGTTGTCTGTCTTGGGTGCGGCACGCTTGACACGTGGGCATCGAGCGGCTTCCAGACACGGAGGGCTGGATGAGGGCAGGGACCCCGCAGAGCCACTAAGTGTCACAGTGTTGCAAGGACCGGGTGCAGCGCAGGTTCACGGCTGTCTAGGAACACACCTACGGGAGAAAGCATCAGACGGCGTACGTAATAGACTCCAGAAAAGGCGGCTACGCACTTGCTGAAGGTGGATCTTGGTAATAAACACACACCTGAAGAACAAGAGCGATACCAAGTGAGAAGGTGAGCCTGCCAGGTGGGCCAGGGCCAGCCCAGCCGGCTGACCCTTCCCTGTCGTTCACGGGCGGAGAACCCGCCAGTGCCCCAGAGCGGGGCTTCACCGGCTCTACTGACGGGAGGAACCAGCACCGCCGCCAGGTGCCTCATGTCCACGTGTCCACGTGGTGGGTCCGCTGAGTGGCTGGCCAGGGTGTCGTGACGGGAATTGGGACAGGTGTGTCCTGATGCCATGTGGTCTCTCCTGAGGTGAGTGAAAACACATCCAGCCTGCAGTTCCGGGGGACTCGTTTCCGGCTGTGACCAAGGGCAGCTGCCGATACAGAGTAACTGGTCATTTCAGGCAAACTCTGGACGCCGTGGGCTCACCTTATGTGGTCCTTGGTTGACGAGATTTGTCATGTGATCTGCTCCAACGCGCAGAGGAAAGTCAGCTGATGCTGTCAAAGGCCACGGCAGAGTTCTCTTTTCTTTCAGACGTTCCCCACGAAGTGTGTCTGTTTCATAACCCAAACACTGCCCCGCACCGCGGTCCTGAAGCAGTTCCCGGTACGCAGGGCACCGCGGCTCCAAGGGCCTCCGAGTGACGGCTGGACGGGAGAGGAGGCCTCTCCCCCAGCAGAGGCCTTTGCTCTTTCACGATTTCATTCTTCCGAAATTTCACAGCTCTGATTTTAGGTCTGATTTTCCCCTTGGGGAATGGAGACTGGAAAAGAATTTCTTTTCAACCTGGTTTTGGGAAGAGCATCCTTTGAACCACAGACTCAGTGTTCTTGAGGCACCAGAAATCATTAATGTAATTATCACCAGAGAACCAGGGCAGGCGAGTCTGGGGTCAAGGCAAGGCTGGGACAAGGTTCTCCTGGACGGCGGAGTTAAGGGACTGACGTGTGCTGAGGTCCCCAAGGCAGCAGCCTCCCCAGGCGCTGGCCCTGCGAGAGACAGGTGCCCCCACGGCCCTCCCCGCTGCCTGCCAGCCGTGCCCCTCTAGGAAGGCGCGAAGCCGCCCACGTCGTGCGGCCGTTGGCCTTGGGACACCTTGCCCGCTGTGAGTCCGCAGAGGCCGAGGTGGTGGTCTTGTCCCAGCAGGAGCGCGAGCAAGAAGATCGGGGCTCACACCCGTGACCTGGGGGACACTGGGGATTCGCGCCTGACAGATGAACCTCACGGTCTCCGGGCATTTGTAAATAAAGCCGTGCTCAATTTCAAATAGTCTCTCTTGTAATATCTGGAAGCCTCCCTTCCTCGTCTCCGTGTAGCTAATAAGGCCACCGCGACTCCCTCGGCCGGTGCGGGCAGCGGAGGCAGCAGGGAAGGGGTTAAGCCGCCGCATCCCGCAGTTTCTCAATCAGCTCGGAAGCCTCGGGCCAACTTTGCTCATAAGACTCTGCACAAATATTTCTTTTTCTATCAGAGGAATTCTAATTCTGCACACAGACCAGGGCTACTCAGATTATTACACATTATTAAAAATTAATTTTAAAAAACGGTCTGGTTCTTGGAATGTGCCGTGGAGGTGTGTGTCCAAGTTTCAGTCACAGCCGCAGAATGACTGGACGGAATCTGTATGTCGTGTGGGCAAAACAGCCCCAGAAAATCGCTCCTTTCCTTCGACGATTGTGGCCACTGGTTTTGGTTATGCTCCTTTGAGCATAGGGACTTTGAATAGTTACATTGACCTTAAATTATAACAACAGCAAAGCTTTCATGCCTTGCCCTCCTGTCCACGGTTTTCTCGGTGTGTTCCCTGGGAGGGACGTCCGGGACCGACAAGACGACGCCCTCGAGGCTAGCTGGAGGACGGGGTTTGCGCACATCTGCGCGGACACACCAGGGCACGTTGATTCCAGTAGCTCCATCAGGCACTGACTTTACGCTTTCTCCGGAGGACGGCAGGGTCCTGTGGACAGAGTGCGGGGACCCCAGCCCTAAGCGCCAGTGCTGAGGAGAAAGGTAAGTAGAGATCGCGTGTGCTTTTCTCCTAGCGGACGAGTTCAGTGTAGCGACTTCTACCGGGTGTCGCGGTACGTTTGGATGTGCGCATGCACCTGCAGCTGCCTCCGATACTCTCGGTACTGCCTATTTGAGGGAATAAATGATCTGGTCTCAGTTCAACTTAACACAAAGTAGATATTACACTTTATCCCTACACCCTCCGCGGAGCCAAGACACGGTATTGAGGTACCAATAGCCACCGTCTTTGGAGAGACTCCTGGTCCCCGTGCATCACCTGTAGTGCTCCGTGGACTCCTTTGGCTCCCCATGGGTTGGGGACGTGAAGGCACCGCCCAGCGCCTAGTGCTGGCCAGCAGCCTGCTCAGCGTCCTAGCCGCGAAGCCCGGCTCCGGCGCAGTTGATCTCCTCCCTGGGCCCAGGCGGCAGACGGTTCTCTGGTGTCTCTGTGGGCAGGCGGGCGAGATGGGCTTGACTGAGCTTGTGAACCAAAACCCCATGATGTTGACAGGGTTACGTGACACAAATCATCACTCCCCAAGGTCAGCTGGACAAAACCGAGGCACAGAAATTGATAATCATCTTCATCATTGTTGATTATTTTGCTGACTTTCAACAGTGTCAGCTTGTGGGGGTCCGTGGGAATGGCTGCGAGTCCTTGGCCTGGTGGCCCGTGCAGTGGACACTGCGTATGTCCTGACTTCCCCAGTGCCCCCGGACCTGCATTTTCGACTCAGTGGTGTCTAGTTTCTTTCCAGCCCAGAGCTTTGGACTGAAGGGACACACTCTTTGCCTTCACAGAGCAGGAATTATGAAGCAGGAAAGTGAGCAGGTTGGAGTAGTGAGCAGCTACCTCTGCAGTTTCAGAAGAAAACGATGCATCCACCCATCCATACACCTATCCATCCATCCATCCACCTGTCCACTCATCCACCCACCCACCCATATACTCACCTATCCACTATCCATTCACCTACCCATCCACTCACCCGTCCACTTATACACTCATACATCCATACACCCACCTATCCATCTGTCCACCCATCCATACACCCATACACCCATCCATCCACTCATCCATCTATCCATTCATTTATTCATCCATCCACCCATACTCCACCTATCCATCCATCCATCCACCTGTCCACCCATCCACCCACCCACCCATCCATTTATCCATCCAGCCACCCATCCATATACCCACCTATCCATCATCCATCCACCTACCCATCCACCTATACACCCATGCATTCATACACCCACCTATCCATTGGTCCACCCATCTATACATCCATCCACTCATACATCTATCCATTCATTTATTCATCCATCCACCGATACGCCACTCACCCATCCATCCATCCACCCATACGCCACCCACCCACCCATCCATCCATACATTGATTATTCATTCATCCACCCATCTATCCACCCATCCAATGAATACTATCCACCACCCTGTCCCAGGACTAGGGATACATGGATGAGCAAACCAAACAGCATTTCATCTCTCTGGCCATGCCCTTCTCTCCAACTGACAAGAGTTTAAAAATGCCTGAAACTCAGGGCCTCCCTCCTCACCCAGCAGCCCAGAAGGGGTGGGTTCAGGTTGTAGCTACACAGACAGCCGCGTGGTAATTCATAACCAGTGGGCAAATCAGCCTCGTTTATTGGGGATTCTTTTCCTGTAGCATTATTAAATTACTTTTCTCTAATTTTCTAGTTTTTACTAATTTTCTGGAATACTTAATAGCTTTTGATCTATAAGTCGATTTATTTATAACCTTTAATATATAACCAAACAACACAAAAGTGAACTTAAAATTTTAAGTTTTATCCCCTCATAAGAGGGAGTGTGTGAAGCGCAAGAGCACCTGCATTTACGGGAAGACGGGGTGTTGGAGGAAGAGGGTGGAGCGTCCCTCCCCACTCCCCCCTCAGGGTGCGGCTGGCGCAGCTGGCAGCTCCGGCCACCGGCCACCTGTGCTGTCCACGTCCAAGCTCTTGGGATCCACCCGTGGACGCTCCACAGGGAACACCTGGGCCCGGCTGCAGCTCCCTGAAGGCCACCAGGGAAGGCGCAGCCGTGGTGCGGGGCTGCAGGAGGGGTGAACAAGCTGCTGGTCACTGCTTTAGCCTCGTCACCGACCAGGAGGTGCTGGGTGTGATGAGACCTCTTCACGGGACAAAACTGTTCTAGAGCAACCTGGTCCCCCACCTCTGACCTCACCTTCCCTGACCCCGTCCCACCTGGAAGAGAAGGAAGGGCAGCCTCAGCCCTGGAGGTTGCTGGGCTCACTTCTAGGAAGCGGATTCCCACTGAACCCGACGCCACATCCTTTGCTGGGGACTCCGACAACAGGCGCCAAGACCCCTCTCCATCCTCTGGACACCGCCCCTGATCAGGGGAGCGTGGTCCCTCTGCTTCTGGCAATGCCCTCTCTGGGGCAGGAGCCCCTTGAGGAAGAAGGGGACCCTCCTGCAGTTTCCCAGACAGGCCCCCAACTTCAGGGGTCTTCCTGTCACACGCACGGGCGCTGCCGCTCTGCTTTCTTAGATGTGGATGTCTGCGGGTGGAATGTGCCTCCAGGTCTCAGCATTTTGAGCTTGCAGATCAAGGTTTAACCTCCAAACCTGGTTCCGGTGACAAGCTGGAACCTCTTTGGCTTTGGCGTCCTTGGGTGTCCAGGGTGACAGGCCGGAGAGAGTTGGGGCTGGCGGCAGTCGTCTGTGCAGAGTAGTTGTTCTCCCGCTGGGCTGGGGCTTCCCTGCCTGTGCAGCTCAGCACGGGCATGGCAGGCCTGGCCCCTTGCGCCTTCTCCCCGGCCTGTGCTGGTGACTCCCACACAGCTGCCCAGGGCACTCCCAAACCCCCAGGATGCATCTCAGGTCCCCAGTCCCTGTAGCAGAACGGGAGTACCAGGGCCTGGCCGGTAGCCTCAGGGTTAATTCTCAGCCATCGCTGGAAGAAAGCAAATACCCAACCGGGCGCTGGTTTGTAAAATGAATTTTCAATGTGTAGCCCGCAGACAACCATTGGCCGTGGTCGATAAATAAAAGCAGTCCTGACGTTTATCGTTGTAGGGAGTAATGATGATTCGCACGCTGGCCGCCGCCGCTGAATGCCCGTTTGTGGCGCGCATGGGCGGACCCATTAGCTGCTGTTTGCTCCTTTCACGAGCGTCCTCTGTCTCGCGGAGGCTTGATTGATACGTCGTCTGCACGGTCCTGACTGAGGGTGTCTGGACCACTGTGGTTCGCTGATAGTGACGCCTTTATTCAGGCCATGTTAGGGACAAAGGGATGCAGAGACGGGGGAGAATTCAGCGAGTGCTCACGGGAGGACCGTCGGGCTGCGCAGAGGACAGGGGCAGCCACAGGACGGGGGACGTGGTGGGAGAAAGTGCAGACGTTTCTAACGTAGGAAGGAAAAGAAGAGAGAGGATATTTTCACAGGTTTTCCTTAACATGCTAACAATCTCAGTCAGCTTTAACAAATTCTGTGAAATTCATCTCGTAAAAGATCGACTTTATTAACCTTTGAGGCTTAACACACAAGTATTTTCTCATATTCTGAACGGCGTAAGGATTCTCCCATAAACAGGAACGCAGCACCCTCCTCCCCGACGCCAGCCTGTCTCCCTTCCCTCAGACAAAATGCAAGGGTCCCTCGGTCAAACACCTGTTTTCCCGGCGACGTCTACGCACCCTCCCGGAGGCCCTGCATCCCTCGGTCGTGCAGCGCCGGGGGAGGCGCGAGGCGAGCAGGTTGCTCGTGGCGGTTCCACGTCTTAGTCGTGAACGAGCCCACACTCAGGGCCAGCTCAGCCCCGGGGCAGCACCTGTCCCTTCCAAGTGGGGACGTTTCCCGTTATTCCTGCCCAGTCCGGACAGGCCACGTCCTAACAGCTGGGGGACGAGTGTCACTGGGATGCCATTTTACGAGTTTGCAACGCGGCGGGAGTCTGGGTGACTCGCAGGTCGGGGCGCCGGCAGGGTCTGGATCTGATGGTCCGATTCTGAAATCTGTTTTTGTGAACTGGGCCAGGCTGTCTCTAAGACAGCACCTGAATAACTCCTGTTTCCCTCTGCTCATGTGACCACCGCGTGGCGCTGGGCCACCCCTCCTTCTGCAAGAGCCCTTTCCGGGGGGGTCTCCTAGAAGAGGGCAGAGATGGCCACTCCCCTGAAGAGCCTGGGACCCCAACTCCAGGAGTCTGGGGACTTCCACCGTGCTCCTATTTTTAGGAAGAGCCTCGTGTTTTGGTTTTCCTTCATTTTGCTTTAGCTCAGGGGTAGCGCAGATGCCAAAGCGCCGCAAGCCCTGAGAGGCTGAGCTCTTCCTCCTGCACATGCCCCGCTGGGGGGTGCAAACGCCTTCCCGGGCAACGCTGCTGACAGGTACGCTGTGGCCTTCCCAGGCAAACTGGCAGGAATACTGTAGTTCCCCGTCCATACCACACAGCCCCATGTCTCTGAGCCCTCCCCTGGGTGGCCATGACCTAACAGAGGCCCCACCTGGAGGACGAGGCTCCGGCTCCCAGGGCTCCACGCGCAGCCCCTGTGCAGGGGAAGTGGAGGAGGGAGAGAAGAGGGCGGAGCTTGAGAGAGAAAACCAGATAACGGCAGAACACAGGGCTGCGGGGTGGACGCGGACCTGCCTCTCAGCGACCCAGACCGCGCTGTGCACACGACGGGGAACGTGCAGGTTTGAAGACATCAGAGTCTCGCTCGTCCGCACTTGTGGACCAGCTTAACAGCACAAGGGCGATGCCAGCAACACGGAAACATAATCTTAGCAAATGTGACAGATAAATGGCTGATCTATTTAAAAGGAGTCCTTTCGTGTAAGTATAAAAACCAACAAAAAGCAATAGTAAATAAGAGCAAAAAAATCAATAGGCAACCAACAAAAGAAGTACAAAACTGCCCCAGGCCATACTCCGTCTCATTAGCAACTGAAGCAACTGGAAGTCAAACAGGGCGCTGTCACTCGCTGCTCCAAACAGTGAAGGGGGACGCAGCAGGGCCGGTTCCCGAGGCCGGGCCAGCAGGACCCCGGGTACAGGCATGTGGGGGTGGGAGCCGCACAGACTTTCCAGGAGGGACGTGGAGAAATGTGGACCAAGACCCTGAAAACTACCAAAGCAGCTTATCCATCCCCTCTGATTCCAGGAGTGTCCCGCAGAGAAATAAATAGATGGGCACAGAGACACAGGCGGGAATTTAGTTAACTTCACTTTAATAATGAAAAGTCAGGCCAGGCGTGGTGGCTCATGACTGTGATCCCAGCACTCTGGGAGGCCGAGGCGGGAGGATCACTTGAGCTCAAGAATTCAAGACCGGCCTGAGCAAAAGCGAGACCCCATCTCTACAGTAATAGAAAAAATTAGCCGAGCATGGTGGCCCGCACCTGTAGTCCCAGCTACTGGGGAGGCTGAGGCAGGAGGATCGCTTGAGCCCCGGAGTCTGAGGTTGCTGTGAACTAGGCTGATGCCAAGGCACTCGCCGGGGCAACAGAGTGAGACTCTGCCTCAAAAATAAATAAATAAATAAATAAATAAATAAATAAAAATAAAAAGTTAGATATTACTTAATGTCTGACAATACAGTGACATTCTGTGATTACCTTAGTTGTGGCCCTAAAATACTAAACGGTGTCCATTTCGTGATCAGAAACATTGCTCCACAACACGGGGCAACAGCAGTAACATACAATCGGATTGAACGCATGCACTGTAACCCTCGATTTGCTTTAAACATATGAACGTTATGCTTGGAAAATACAGGGAATGCAGTGGAGGAAGTGGGCAGAGAGAGCCCTGTGAGAGGTGCCTGAGCCCGGGGTGCACGGTCCGGGTTCCCAGTGGAGCTTGGGGAAGCCGATGTCCAAATGCCTCTCTCCATGCGGGACGGGGATTTAGACAGTAACTGCCCCGCACAACCGTGGGTCGATCGGCCCGGCCCTGTGCACAGCACGGCGTCCACGAACCTCTGGGACGCCCCGATGTGTGTGTGGGAGGCTCTGAAAGCCACGTGGGCTTTGCCGCAGCCACACAGCTCCGCCCTTGTGGGGAAAAGCAGCCATAGGCAGTGTGTACACAAATGAGCTGCACGCACGCAGAAAAAAATATTTATAGGCATTGAAGTGGAAGTTTCAGGTTATTGTCACATGGCATAAAATATACTTTTTTGATTTTTCTTTCCAACCATTTAAAAATGTAAAAACTATTCTTAGCCTGGGGGCTATACAAAAACAGGCACAGGTCGAACTTGGCCCAAGCACTGTGGTTTGTTTTTTAATAAATTTTGTTGTGTATCTTTAGTGTACACACATACGATGTTCCCAGATAGATAAAGGTGGCAAAGCAGTTCTACGGTGAAGAAAACGAGCAAATGCATCACCTCACGCAGCTTCCCATCTGGTTTGCCGGCCCCTGGCAGGACACTGCCTCGGATTTATGTGAGTCACTGAATTACTGTCGTCGATATCTGAGAAAAAGGGAAGGAAACGTAACACAAACCTCGGTATCCTCTCGTCACAAGGATTTTTATTTTCTTCTTTATCTTTTTATAGGTTTTCCAATTTTTCTAAATTAAACGTCATGCATAATCATTTCATAATTTTTTCAAGAAAGGTAAACTTTAAAATTAATGTAAAACTAAAGTAGAAAAATCTCTGTAAGAAAAGTAGAAAAAGAGAAAAACTAATTTCCACAAAACTCACTTAGTCTCCGTTTCGGTGATGCTGAGAGAAGTCTTTGCATGGATGGAAAACGGCTCAGAGAGCACAGGCAGACACCGCGGGTGTGCGGCAACGGAGCGTTTCCTTCAGGGGCTGAACGGAAAATGTTCGCTGTGCGGGCGGACCTTGTCGCGGCGTTGGTGGGGGGAGGGCTGGGCCCTGGGGACCATGTCCGTCATCTGGATAGCCTGTTGAAATCTGTATTCCCCCAGGAAAGGAGCGTCGCTGGGGCACGTGTGTTAGTGGATACAAAAATGCGAGTTTGAGATGCAGCCCTGGCTTTGCTCACTTGTCTCTGAGTTAAAGTGGATTTCCTGGTGTGCGATCTCTGCTGGTCTGCGCTGTGAGTGGAGTCATGCCCTTCTGTTCAGCTACGGGACCAATCAGTTTTTGAAAGAGCGGTTTAGAGATTAATAAGTAGTCCAGAGATTAATGAAGCTATTCTTTTTTCCCCACTGATTTACTAAAAGAAAGAGCAAGACAGGTCTGGGAAGATAGTGGTGGACTAGCTTCCGAGTCCCGCAACCTGCACGTGAGGACACGGCAGCTGGAGAGAAAAAGCAAACCCTGATGAGCAACTTTTGCCCCCAAACCAGGGGACACGACATCCCATAAACCCAAAGTCACATGCACGAGGACACACCAACAGCAGGCACCAGCCTGCGGGTGCCCCCCTCTGAGGGAGGAAGAGTAGGGAAGCAACAGGGCGTCTGATGAGTCCGGAAAGAGCAGACACTATGGACCCGACAGGTGTCCCCGGGCGAGTCCTGCCGGCCACCTGGGGAGCAGCAGCAAGACCTGCTGGGGGCTGCGCACCGGGGGTGGGCTTGCGGCAGGTCCCCTCCGGGGCGGGGCTCCAGGCGGAGGAGACACTGCTCTGATTGGATCCAGCCGCGGGCAGAGAAAGGGGCAGGCAGAGCCCGAGAGTCCAGGGGGCAGCGCCGTTCTCTACACACCAAAGAAAAATAACACCAGGAGCAATTCCACGAAGACAGAAACGATACCCGGAGCCACGCCACCTGCTCACGTTCAGGAAGCTCGATCACATCAAACGAGCACTAGGAAAGCACCAAGGCCGAATCCACCTGACGCTTTCACAGAAAAGGAGTGGACGGTGTCCCCACAGCCCAGGAGAGAACGGGTCGGCCCTCAGAGCTCGGTCGAAATCAGCTCAAAGAAAATGATACAAACAGGAAAAAATCCCAACAAAACCCAGAATTAGCAAAACACGGAAAAGAGTTGAAAGAACACAGGAAATGATTAGAAGAAAATAATCAGGAATGAATAATGAACTAAAAAAACTTAAATGAATAAACAAAGAAGATAGAAGAAAAAAATTACAAAAAAGATGCAGAGATGAAAGGATTTGAAAATGACAAATGCTGAAGTAAAGCAACAAAAATTCAACATTTAAATAACAGGTGTCCCTGAAAAGGAAAATCAAAGCTTGAGGGAACACAAGAAACACTAAAAACTGTAAGTCAAGAAAACTTTCCTGTAATAAAAAAAAGAAGATGACCCGAAACTGTGTACCGAAAGAGCCTGTGTCTGGGAGCATTGACCACAGGGCCAACGCCGTGCATTTCCTGGGCTTCCGATGTAACACACAGGGGCCTTCGGAGTCCCCACTCCTGCCCCAGGAAAGGGAAAGAGCTGAACACTCCGAAAATCAACCACCCCGCTCAGATCCATCGAGAAGTGAGGCAAACCGCCGCCCCCAGCTCTGAGGGACAGACAGGTGGGTGCAGGGAGTCACAACGCACCTGCCGAGGCAGAAACCCACCCAAGAACCTGGGGACCGACGGTGGGCTCAGCGTGGATGTGTCTGGGGGATACTCCAGGGCCCAGTTGCGAGGCCCCCACGCTCTGGTGCGTTTTACCTGCAGGAGCTCGGCCAGGTGCTCACAATGAAAGATCAGAGAAAAGTCCCCTCACGCTCTGTCGGGGGCAGGGGAAGGAAAGTTCTAAGGTGGCCGGGCAGTGGCTCTTCCTAAGAGGCCTGCCCACGCGGGGGCTGCTCCCCTAGAGCCCACCTGCGGGGTCTGGTCACAGCCTAAGGCACCTGGGGGAGGGCAGGTGCCCAAGGGCAGCCCTGGGGAGCTCGCCCCCCACCGTGCGCCCCGCAGACCTCACGCGGGAGCTCCGCTCACCCCTCCTGACGTCAAGTCCAGAGAGCTGATCTCAGGGTCGGCTGGTTTATTTCTCAGTGAATTGTCAGTTTAGCAATTTAGTCAGGCAGCTCTTAGGACTGGTTAAGTGTTCACGGTTCCATGTCCCTTTTCCCACGTCGTTCCCTGGGTCAGAAGAATCTCAATGGCTTTGGCTTTTCTGGGACAGTTGTGAGCGGGTCCTATCAAAAGTCTTGTTCACACATTGCCCATACCCCAGCCAAGGCTGCGTCCATGTTCCATAAGTGACTAGAATAGGCTGTGTTAGGATTATTTACCTCTTTGCCAGAAGGGAAACATAATGGAATGCATTTGACTATTGGCAGAAGGTCACTTCTGCGTTGCTTAAATTGCAGGTACACACGCACGGTTTAAGCGACTTAATGAATTGCCGTTTGAGAATCAATTTATGGAACGGAGAAAGCGCCGGACTGAAGCAGCTACTCGCTCTGCCCTGGCATCCCGGGGACCTGCCAGTGGTGCCGTCCTCACGGCATCAGCTGCCTCTGCTTCCTAAGAGGCATGTATGGCCGAAAATAGCAAATAGAGGTTGATTTTCCGTGCCCGTCAGCCCAGACTCCACCTTACAGAGCTTGCGGTGAGATTAATCGAGGGAGCCCCTGCTCTGGGCTCCCGCAGCTGTTTATTGAAGAGAGAGACTGACCTGGGCAAGCGTGTGGGCGGCGCTCTGGCTGGGCTTCGTGGCCTGCTTCCCGCGCACGGGTGGCAGAGGGGGCTCTGGGGCACCGTCGGGCCTCGGGTCTGTGGGTGAGTGACGGAGGACCCAGCTGTCACCTGGACTTGGGGCTCTGAGGCAAATGGGCACCGTCCACGTTTTACTGCAGCCTTGAACCCTCCAGTCTGAAGTTTGCCGCTTGTGAATTTGGGTGCTTGCTATTCTTCAAGATGTGGGGATTCTACCCCCAGACCTGCGGGACTGGATAGATTTTCTTGGGTCAGGGCAAGTATTTTCAGTAATTTCTATACTCGTTAAAGTTAAAAAAAAAAGAAAAAAAACTTGCTCGAGGAAGGGACCGTATCCCCCAAGGCTCCCTGAGGTGCTTCCCGGGGCACCCCGTGCAGTGCGGGCTTAGTACAGGCAACCCTCCCAGTTCCCTTCATCCACGAAAGATGTTTCCTCTGAACATAGTGTTCTGGGGTGACAGGGCTCCCTTTGTCTTTGTTTTCATTCAGCACTTTAAAGACATCGCTCCTCTGTTAGTGGGGCCTTTTGAATCCCGTTTCTGCTTTTAAGGTTTTCTCTTTAACTGGGGTTTGCAGAAGTGTGACTGTCTCAAACGTACCTTTGGTTTCCTTTGCATGACCTATCTTCATATTCAATGATTATCCTGAATCTGTAAGTCAACGTTTTCGGTTTTTTCCTCACTGTTCTTCAGATTGATAATTTGCATTGGCTCATGTTCAAGTTCACCGACTTTCGTGCCGTATGTAATCTGCTGTTACGACCATCAGGTGATTTCTTTAAATGGCAAGTACTGTCACAAGACCGTAGTCCATGGAGAGAAGGTCCCCAAGACCATGCATTGTAGCTAAACGACAATAGCCTGAAGCCAGGACATGTGACACGGTCACAGAGACCCCAGCCCAACTGCTGAAAACCTCCTTGTAAAAAGCTCTGTTTTTCTGTTTAAAGGCAGGATGGTGTCTTTCGAGACACTAGTCCACTGCCCTCCTCACTTGCTGTCAAAGTGATAAACTTCTCTTTCCTTTTCCTCAAACCACTTGTTTCTATTGTTCATTCTCACTGATTCGGCCTCAGAAGAAAGAACCGAACTTTGAGTGACATTCTCCTGCTCTTAGAGGAAAAGCATCCCTTTCTGTCTTTTAAGCATGATGTCACCTGTAGGTTTTTTGTAGATTTAAAAAAAATAAGATTGTGGAAGTTCCCATCTATTCATAGTTTGCTGAGAGTTTTTACTTTGAGTTAGTACTGGATTTTGTCCCATGGTTTTTATGAACCGATTGATAGGATCATGTGATTTTTCTTCTTTAGCCTGTTGATGTGGAGTATTACCTCGATGGGTTTTCCAATATTGAACCAGACTTGCGAACCTGGAGTAGCTCCTGCTTGGTGTGTGCACACTTCCCTTCTCCACGGTTGGATTTGATCGGTGTAGGCACCAAGGCCCCCACAGGTTTGCTGAGATATCACTGACGTGAGGCGGATCCATTAATAGGAGAAAAGGGCACACAGTGTATTTAACGTGTACACGCAGGAGCGCTCAGAATGAAGACTCAACCGCCCCGCGAGATGCGGAAGTTTATAAAGCTGGGATCTTGCATTGTGGCCAATGTACTGTTAGTGGCAAGACAGGTTATGGGAGGGAGGAAG
This sequence comes from Avahi laniger, assembly GCA_963575035.1. NCBI lineage: Eukaryota > Metazoa > Chordata > Mammalia > Primates > Indriidae > Avahi > Avahi laniger. The sequence continues at coordinate 14,736 of CAUYSK010063969.1, read as the reverse complement.
GAAGGGGCTCGCTAGCAAAGGGGTCTTGTTCTGTCGATGAAACCGCACAGGTGGCCGCCCTCGGAGAGAACAGACGATAAATTAGTCTTTTCAGGCCTTCAGAGGTGTCAGACGGAGTTAATCTTTCCCAGATGGGATAAGGAAAGACCTGGCTGCATAAACGGGTGTTCCCTACACAGATTTCTCCCCACAAAAGACAGCCATGCAGTGTGACTTCTCTCTGCCTGGCCCATAGCAGCCATCTCAAAATATATCGGAGAAATATACTTTGGGGTAAAATATTCTAATTTCCTTCATTGGCTAATGTTTTATTTAGGACTTTTGCATCTGTGTTCATAAGAGATGCCGGATCATGGTTTTCCTTTCTTGAATTGTCTATCATGTTTTGGTATCAGGGCGAGGACTGAACTCTGATCTTTGTCTTTGCCCCTCCCCCCAAATTCCTTTCTTGGGGGCCTGGTGAGTCACACCTACAAATGATAAAAACTCAGTAAACAGGTTTGATGATGTGGTTTGCTTTGCAACCTGATTCTGGTAGAGCATCGCACGAAAGACAGAAGACCATTAAACATCCTTTTCAGCTGATTCCTGGTCTTTTGGACAAAACCTAACTCTTTCAGCCAATTGTCCACTAAAGAATCCCTAAATCCACTTGTAACTTGCAAGACCCCACTTTGAAATATCCTGCCCTTTTTGGGTCAAACCAATGTGTGCCCTCCATGTATCAATTTATTATTATACCTGTAATTCCTGCCTCCCCAAAATGTATAAAACCAAACTGTGACCCAGCCACAGTGAGTCCACTTGCTCAAGGCTTCTTGGGCGTGGCTCTGGGCCATGGTCCTCAAATCTGGCTCAGAATAGAGCTTCTCAAATTACTTTAAGAGTTTGTCTTCTTTTCCGTTGACAAGGGTAATACTGGCTCCTTTGAATGAGTATTCCCTTCAGCTTCTATATTTTGGAAAATATTATGAAGAACTGGTGTGTTTTCTTCCTTAAATACTTAAAAGAATTCATTGGTGAAATCAATTGTAAAATAAAACTGAATCCCTGACCAACTGAACAGACCCCCTCTTGGCCAAAGGGACCTCAGAAAACCTTAACGCTGCGTTCCCAGCCATGAAGGGAGGGAGGCTGGCCACACTCATTGTACCCGCTCCCTTTTGGAGCTCAGATACAACTGACCAGCATTAATGTGAACACAGAGATCACAAGACTGACAAGACAGACTGTTGGTGACAATAAGGTATTAAATTATTAACAGGACCTGAGGATGTGCAAGGCAAAGGTTCCCTCACACCTGCAGGCCGATTTGCTTAACAGATCACTCCAGCCGAGCACGTACACTGCGGCTTCGCTCTGATTAACAGACGTCTTCACTTAAAACATTTCAAGTCTTTAGACAAAGCTTTATTTCTTCAACCAATTACAAATTAAAGAATCTTTGAACCCAGTTACAACCTATAAGTCCCCACTGTAAGATGTCCCAACTTTTTGGGACATCTGGTATTCCAGTTACAGGTATGCACACTTGTTGAAAATTGCCCACAATACTTGAATTTTTTTGTTCTTTTTCTGCATTAGATTTTCTCTGTGCGTTTCATTTTAGGGATTTGCCATCGACCTGCCTTCAAGCTCTGTGACTCTCTCCTCGGCCATGCTGGGTGCACCGATGAAAACTCTTCATTCCTGCCAGTGCATCTTCTTCTGAGTCTCAGAACCTGTCCCTCTGCCCCTCTCCGTCCGTGCTCTGCGCCTGTGCACGCCCCCGCCACACGCCACCCTGCCCACCAGGGCTCTGGCACTTCTCCACAGTCACTTGGTCACTTACGTCCCATCTGCCAACCCCAGCAGGGCCCGTCTGGGGCTGGCTCTGACGCACCTCTGTCTTCTCAGACTGCATCTTTTCCTCCCCTGGGTGTGCCTCGTCACTTTTTGGTCAAAGCCGGACATGTCCTGGACCGGAGAAACAGATGTGAGTGTGCCTAGGAGCTGGTCTTTACTGACGGTTTTTCCAGCTATGAGTGCAGAGACTTCACATTCTTCTCTCGTGCTCACTTTCGTCTCCCCTCTTGACTTGGGGCTCCCCGGGACTCCTCCTCAGAGGGTCCGCGTCCTCCAGCCCTTCCCGCTGGGATCGCGGTTACTGCGCTAGACCGTAGTGGCGCGGTGACAAGTGCGGGGGAGGAGAAGCGCTCCGTGATCTGACAATTCAGCCTTAACTGCTAGCCAGTGGGTGTCCCTGGGAAGCTGCCACCACGTTTCTTCACGTGCAGCTTCTTTGCTCCCCTCAGTTGAAACAGGAAGATGAGAAGAATGTTCTCAGGGCCAGAGACAGGCTCTGGTGTTTTCCCCTGGGGAGTGGCCCTTGGTCACGGGCAGCACTGTGCTCATCGCACGGTGTCCACGCCTGCTGCTTGCTCTTCCCCAGCAGAGTCACGAAGGGGGTCTGCCTCAGGTCCTCACCGGGGGTCTCGCTGGGGCTCCTGGGAGCAACGCCCACAGGTGTGGGCCCGGTGGGGAGGGGCCTGTCCCACAGGCCACCATGGCGTGATCCTCCCAGGCGAGGCTCCAGTGGGAGGTCAGCTGTGACGTCCAGACTCCAGAGGAGAGGTTTGCCCTGACCCCTCAGCTCTCTGTGGATCCAAGGAAAGTCGTTGACGTTCAGTTTTCCCAGGTTTTTCTTTTCATAGAGACAGGGATGATGGACTCGGAATCCCCTCCGCCCAGAGCTGTGCTGGCCAGTCCCCACCTAAAACAGAAACTGCGGTCACGCAGCCTAATGAAGACAAACGCCAGGAAATAGAGCAACGTACTTTCACTAGCTGAGAAAGAATAAAATTCCATCTGCTGTGCATTGTCATTCTTAAAATTGTCTCTGCTTGCCGTTCGATTCTGAGACCGTCTGGCGAGGAGGGAGTCCTGCCTGGGAGAGCAGATCCCGCCTCGCGGAACTCGCCCCGAGTCCTGCCTGAGGTTGTGCAGGCTTTTCCCACCTGCTTCCCCGACGTGGCCGCACTGCAGCGTCTACGCGAGCCCCTGAGCTCACCGGCGTCTTCGTCCCCGGCACGTCCTCATCGTCACTTGGGGGGATGCTTGCAGGGGCGTGGGGGGGCGTTTATTGCACAAAAACGGAAATGAGGCTGCCAGACACGGAGGTTCTCGGGCGTGACCCGTCCCAGCCGGCGGTCTCCATAAAGCTCACATTTGTCTATGACTTGCTCACCTACCGAGCGTGTCTACCTGCTTCATGTCACGTGACTCTTGGTCTGACGGGACCAAAGTTCTAAGGGGCAGCGACGCTGTGATTTGTTCACTGACGCCCGCCCAGCCTTGCAGGATGTCCTCATGTGGAGGGGGTCCAGCGATATTAGCTTTAAAACAGCAGTTTTACAGATGAGGAAGCTGAGCTTCATGGTGCCAGCCCGCCACGAACCCGCGTACGTACAACTTCCCGTGCACAAATGGGGACGTGTCTCCAGGAGAAACCGAGGCAACGTCTGCACCTTGAAAGGGACAAGAACCAATTAAGTCACTTTACAGGCCCGGTAACTAACTAAAACAAACATGGAGGTGCGCGGCAGAGGTGGATTTTAACCCTCCCACTGAGACGTCAGGGCCCGAGTGGGGTTTCCTCACCTGTTGAGAAGAGGCGGTTCTGCGGTCTCCTACCTGAGCAGGTGGGGAGGCGTCCCACCCCGAGAGGGAGCCCAGGTGGCTTTCTTCTGAACTGCTCTTCCTCCCTGGCTCACAGTGAGGGCTGGTGACAAGTCTCGGGGAAGGTGACACCCTGGCCCATATATGCGTCTACACCGCTGGTGTAGATTCAGCCAGTGGGAGGTCCCAAGAGAGGAGAACGTGAGAGACACGGTGGCTGAGAAGCTAGTTTTCTGGGTGCACCGTCTGGAGGAGAAGCCCCCACTGGTGCAGCGTCCCCAGCTGGGAGCTGAGCCAAGATGGGTGGAGGGACCCCCATGCTGGTGGAGAGGCCATTCCAGCTCAGGTTCCACCTGGAGACGGCTCCCCCCGGGGTTGGGAGCTTCCTCAGGGGTCCCTGGAGCCTGGTTTCCAGTCTCCCTGGTGTCTGGCCGGGCAGCAGCCAGTGTGCCCACCGTGGCCCTGAGCCGGCCCAGTCCTCCCTGGGGCATTCGGAACGGCTGCCCTTGGCCAGGGCTCCCATGTGGCCAGAGCAGACTCATGAAGGACAGATTCCCGGGTCCTGGGGGGGCCTCCCTGGGCAATTCCAGCGTGTGCCAGAGCAGGCCGCGGTCAGAACCCGAGCACCCGAATCTCGCCCTGCCCCCGGTCAGTCCCCACAGCTTCTTTTCACAGCCAGAGGTTCGTGTTGTCGGGAAACGCCTGGTTTCCCTGCAAAGCGGCGCTGGCGGGTCCAAGCCAGATACTCGCGCTGGATGTCGCTGGACACTTCCTGGGCTTGTTTTCTTCAAAGACACATCTGAGAGGGAGTCACAGGACACCGGCATATGCCTGCACATTTAAATAAAATATGATAGAGTTTCCTTTAAATATTTAACAAACACTTCATGCTATACTTGGCAGTGGTAGAAGAATCCCAAGTATACAATCAACCCAGTTTCCAAGATTTTATGTTATCTGAATTAATATTCTGAAAATAAAATTTTCTGGTTTAAAATATTGGCACTAAACAAACAACAAAGCAAAGCAAAACAAAAAAATAATGCTCTTAACTTTTCTGGTGAATCATGTCTGAAATTGCTATTTGGGAAAACTTTGTCTGCAAAAGCAGCACCCACTGCCGGGTGGAACTTACCTGGGGACAAGCGGGAGTGTAACGGTGATGCTCAAACGCGGGGCCCCTGCGAAGGCAGTCGCTCGGGGACTTGGCCCTGGGGTGCAGCTAAGCTGGAGTGCAGACGCCCCCCTGCAGCCTAACAAGTGTGTACCCTGAGGTGGCTCTGCCGTTGGTGGCCTGGCCTCTCTGCTGTTCCTTTCTCTCCCAGTCACCCCTGTCTCCCAGCCATCCTCACGTCTGCTGACCCTCACGTGCTCTCTCCCCAAGGATGATATTTTGTGCGCTTCCTTCCTCGGACCACCCGTGCAGGGAGTTGCTGGCATCTTGGATGGTGGGCTAGATGGTCCCTGCACACAGGCCCTTCCTTGGGGCGTCTGGGGCTGGTGGGGACAGCTCCAGAGCTGTGATGGCCGAGGGCGCAAGCCCACTGCAAAAACCCCGGCACACTCCCCTCGGGCGGCAGAAAATGCGGGGTGGGGGCCGCGCCTTCCCTCCTCTCTACTTCAAATTACCCTTGATGAGCTCACGGTGGATAAACCTCAGCTACGTGTGCAATAATTAGTAAAAAATAAATGTGTACTTAAGTATTAATGAAATGAATATTTAGCAGGTTATTTGAGATCTTTGTTATATCCTGAAATGTTTAAAAAATAATGAGAGATTTATTAAAATTTTAAACTGTGACTCAGTAAGAGTTTTCACAATGTACCTTTCTTCCTAAATTCAGAAAACAGATGTTTCCTACGGATAGGTGGCCGGGCCCCAGCACAGCTGGAGACAAATGGACAGAACCGCAGGATCTAGGGGACTCTTTACAAAGCAGGGACTTGAGCGCCGGGGGTGGAAAGCAAGAGCGGATCCGGAACAGAGGACTGGGGCCTCCTGGCCTCATTGGGCCGCTGGAGGACCCGGATCTGAGCTTGGGCTGCAGAACCAGGCCCAGAGCAGCAGGGCGGGCCTCTCCCGGGGCTGCCGCCTGCCACGGCCTCCACGGAGGAGGCAGCCCAGGCTGCTTCTCAGAACTACCACGGCTGGAGGCTACACGACAAGGTTACCTCCCACAGCCCTGAGGGCTGGGGAGTCCGAGGTCGAGGTCGGGGTGCCGGCAGGTGCGGTGGGCTGTCTTCCTCCTGATCCCGCATGCGGCCCCACCCTCCTGCCTATCCCCTCCCCAAAGCCCCACGTCCAAATGCCGCTGCCTTATTTGGCTGTACGGATTTGGGGGACACAGGCGTTGGGTCCACGGCTGCAGGGGTCGGGAAGAGCCCTACAGCAGCCCTGTGGAAGGGCCGCTGGTGCCACCTGAGCGACACTCGGAAGACAGAAACCAGTTGCCAGCGCTGGGGGGCTCCCACGGCCCGGCCAGCCCCAGGAGTGAACAGGCGCCTCCCCCCCCGCCCCCATCCCGCCACACACCTGAGTCAGCCGTCCTCAGGCCCTGCTCAGACCCAGCTCCTGGGCCCACAGCCCTCGGCTACATGGGGAGCTGGAAAGGGTCGTCTGGGGTCTCCAGACTTTACGGCCTGGGGTCTCAGAGGCACCCGGACCCAGGCAGTGCCGCAGCCCAGTGTGTGGCCCACGGCAGGCGCCCTGAACCGGGAACGGACTTCGACCATCCCTGCTGCTGTGACCGAGAGCCACAGGCGGCGTCTTCGTCCTGGGAGGGGAGCCCCCCTAGCACCCCCGAGCCCTGCCACAGTGGGCGTCATGCACTGAGAGGCCGCGCTGGTGACAGTCTGTTGCAAGGTGGCTGCAATCACACCTGCCCAACACGCCCTGGCCGGGAAGAGCGGATGGAGGATGTCAGAGCGGGAGGCTCCCTCGGACTCCAGGAGGGAGCAGGGGCCGTGTGAGGCTCCCCTTCCAGGGAGGGTCCTGGGCCGCACCCCTCCCTCTCCTCCAGACCCTCGGGAAACCCAGGAAGACAGAGCCCCCACGACACTCGGTTCCTCGCATGTCTGAAAACTGCTTCTCTGCTTCGTTGTGAACGGACCCTCACCCCGGGCAGCACCTGGACAGAAACACGCGTGTGCACACACATGCACGCACGCACACGCCCCTGTTCACACATGCAAAACCAGACTGCTCTAGCGGCGTGTGCACATTTCTCTTTCCTCTTTAGTTTCCTTTTCTCTTTTTTTCTTTTTTTTTTTTTTTTGCCATGGAGGGTTCCCATGGATTTAAAAACCAGTAAAGTAGGAAGAAATCTTTGGAAAGGGCACATTGGACTTCCCTACGTGCAGCGGCTGCGTTTGAGGAACGTACTCTCTGGTAGAGTTTCAGTGGCGTTGGTCCCAAATGTCAGGTGCTAAGCGCTGTAAAATTATTCTTTTTTCTTTAGGGGAAATTGTAGAGGCAACACGGGGGAGTGTGTGAAACAGGACTTCCGATAAGATCTCTAGACACTCGAAGAAGATGCCTTCTCCTGTGTTTCTGTCTAAAAAGCAGAAACCGCGCGATCGGATGAGCAGCGGCCCCGCGTGCGCGACCCTGGGCGGCTCGCCTGAGAGCCTCTTCCCAGAATGCACTAAGTGGGTGATTAAAGAGGATGGGGCTTAACCGAGGCCAAGCGCGGGGTCCCCTGAGCTCCGCGGGGCACTGAACCGTGCCTCTACAGCTGTCTCCACACAAGCCCGACATTCTTTATTTATTTGTTATGAAATATTTATGGGTGTTATGAAAGGTTTAAAATAATGTGTCTGTCGCCCTCTCCCAAGTCTCCCCCGTCGGCCGCGCGCCGATTTCTAATGCATAAATAATTCCCGCCCGGACGGCGGCGGCACATTAGGTGGGGTATATCTGCTGTATCACATTTTTTCTGCCTGAGAGAATATATCATTCCTAGTAATTTTCTACACTTATACAATCGGCGTTGACAGTAAATAATTGATGTATGAATTTAGGACTAAACTCCAACACAATATGACTTTACGTCAAGGGTTACTCCCAGCAGATTTTGAGCTAAATCATCTTGCAAAATGGGTTCTTTCCATGGGAGTGAAAAAGCTTTTTGAAATTATTTTAATGGAAAACTCCTTTGGATGAGGTCTTGCTTTGCATGGCTGGAAATAAAACCAAGCAATGTAGCCATTATGAGATTGGAAATGTTTCAGCTGTGATCACAAATGGGTTTTCTTAAGACTGACACAAGCTGTTTTTATTCTGTTCATCCTTTTTTCTTTCCTCCCCTCTGTGTGTGCACGCGCACACTTGTGTTTGCATGTGGTAGGCTGCCCTCTGCTTTCCATTCCAGTATCTTCCATAGCAAGCACAATCATGATTTAAATTAGGGGCCAGAGAGCTGCCACTTAAGGGCAGGTAACCGGCAGGAAGGCTTTGGTGCGAGGGCTCCGCGCTCCTTCCGCTCGCGGCAGGTAAAGTCCTTCTCGTCGTGAAAAGGAGCCGGTTCTGCAGACCAGGAGGGGAAGAGCAGAGACAGGATGGAGAAACCTCCCACGAAGCGGGCAGGAGAGACAGGCTTTCCTCCTCGTGGCCTTGAGGAAAGCCGGCCGAGGAGACGAAAGAAACAAACCGGGCGAAAGACGCAGACTGAAATTCTTTGTTAGTCTCACTGCGCTCTGGGGGCGCGGAGACCTGGCACTGTCAAAAATCTCATTTTTGCTGAACCTCAGCTACGAAGACGTGACTTAGAGCAAGGCCCGCTCATCTTGAGTAAATCTAGTCTTTATAATTACTTTTTGCCATAGTATGCACTTTTATTTTATGCCTGTCTTTTGTGTAAAATATCAGACCTTTCGTATACTAAATTTAATTGAATTTATACTATAAACTAAGACATATAATAAAATTCAAAATCTCCTGAAAAAAACTGCTATGATATAGGCAAAAATTGCCTTAAAATACAGAAGCTGCAATACCTGCTTCCTTTTAAAATTTCCTCTCCAACTCTTCATCTTCTTCCTCTCTCTCCCCCCTCTCTCCTCTGTTCTCATTTTGAGGAAATACACGGATCTAATTCCATTCCATAGGTGGCACTCAAGTCTCTGTGCACAAAATTCTACAGAAATTCCAGGCCAAAAACTTGTCTTCAGACCGTCCTTGCTCTCAGAGAGGTGTATTCAAATCTGAAAAACACGGCATCTCTTTCTTTCAAAATAAATCTTAGCTAAGATATCTTAACTAGGGTTACCCAGTTCATGCTTTTGTTGCATGTGGTGTAAGTCATTTCGAGAGCACTCACGAAGGGGTTTTATCTAACAGACACTCTGGGCCAAATGCATGCACAGTGTGCACACATGTGCGTGCTGGCTGTGTGCACGCTTCTGTGTATGTTTGCTTTTCGGTGCTCACACCAGAGACGGCGGGGACTCGGGAGGGAGCTCTCCCGTACACAGCCTGGCAAGGGCCCGGGGTGTGAACGGCTCCAGCCTGCGGGCCCAGGGCGGGCACCTGCCTCCTCCCACACGCGTGCCTGTGTCTGCACACGTGCACCGTGGCCTGTGCGTGTGCATGCGTGTGGGCGAGCGTCTGCTCAAGGTCGTCTGTGAAGGGGAAGGTCACCAACAGGAAGTTGCCGACTGCCACGATTCCTGTCGTCAAGCTGGAAAACCGAATCTGAACCTGGGAACGCAGTACCCCGCAGAGACCCTCTCGTCCACGGGCCGCATCACACGTGCGAGGAAGCAGGAGTCCACAGAATTCAGGGCAGCGGCTGCACACTCAGAGGCCATGTGTCGTGTGTGTGCCTGTGTGTGCGTGTGTATACATGAGTATGTGCATGCGTTTCTCTGTGTTTATGCATGTGGATATGTGTGTGGATGTATATTGTGTGCATGTGTCTCTGTATATGTGGACGTGTGTGTCTGTGTGTATGTGGATTTGTGCAGATGTGAGTGGATGTGCATTGTGTGTGTGCACATATGTGTGTGCATGCGTGTCCATGTCTCTGTGTGTGCGAATGTGTGGATGTGTGTGGATGTACATTGCGTGTCTGTGTGTATGTGTGTGTATGTGTGTGCATGTGTGTGTCTATGCACGTGTGTGTGGGTGTGCATTTGCGTCCGTGTGTGGCTGTGCAGGGCGATGGGCTCGTGGGGCAGCAGTAGAGGTGCACCCCAGGGGACAGAGTGGCTCTGTGGGCCGCACTCCCCGCACATCCTCCCGGGGCTCCCGGTGCTCTGGACCGGCAGCTGTAGTCCAGCAGGTTTCCCGGGTGTCAGCAGTGCTGAGCTCCTGCGGGTAGAGGCGGAGGCAGCCTGGCTTGCCGAGGTTGCTGCCTTCGGAGTTCCCGCGAGAAGAATGCAGCACCTGTTCCTGGTTTTTCTCTTGCCCTTCCCTGCTGGTGTAAGGGGGCGGGGGTGACGGGTCCATGGGACAGTCTTTTCAGAGAACACCTGACTCAGTCCACGGGCTGGGATACCTCCCCCCCGTGGCTCGGGCAGACCAGGCTCTCCGAGGGCACCAACATCCTCCCGGCCCATGGACAAGAGGTCTGTACCTGCGTCTGTCTCACGCTGCTCCTGGCTGGCACCTGCCCCAACCTCGTCCACTCAGGGTCCTCCCGGCCCAGCCCCTGCATCCTGCGTGTCCTCAGCAGAACCAGTGGTGACCTTGTCCAGTCCTCCTTGACGCCCACCCCGAGCTCTGTTGCGCGTGCACCTCCTTGGCTCACGCCCACCTGAGCAGGGGCCCCGCGCCGGGGAGGGGATGAGCGGTGAGGGGACAGGCAGGTGGCAGGAGCTGCTCCCTGCCTACTGGAACTGATGGGCCTCAGGGCCGTGTGTGGGGACACCGCCACCCTCTGCCCTGCTGACTGGACACACACCAAGGTTCTCTCGGGTGAGACCCCGCAGCCGTCAAAGGCAAATATCCCCCGAGAAGTCGCATCTTGCCGAGAGTGGATGAGTGCAGAGCAGGAGGGGGCCCAGAGGCGGCAGGAGCAGGTGCCTGGCTCCGAGAGGTGCCCTGTGAACTGGGGTCCCTCCTTCCGGTGGGGAGCTGGTCGCGCTTCCTTGACTTTCCCAGCATGAACATGTTGTGAACACAAGGCCTCCATCGCGAGGGGTCCAGAGAGCGCCAGGCGCACCCCAAGCCGCCAAAGCTCAGCCGATGTGCAGCTCCGACACGACACTGCCCTGTCTGGCCCTGCGCGGGCACAGTGGCGCACATGCGGGGTGTGCCTAGAGGGAGACAGGGTCAAGGGCCACCCTGAGGAGTTGTGCACTTGGCACGGAAACTGTCCATGACCTATGTCGATGGAAAAGAAGCCAAATTCTGTAAAATAATTTAAAGAGGTTTATTCTGAGCCAAGTATGAGGACCACGGCCCAGAGAGCCATGCCCAAGAAGCCTTGAGCAAGTGGACTCGCTGTGGCTGGGTCACAGTTTGGTTTTATACATTTTAGGGAGGCAGGGATTACATGTGAAGTCATAAATCAATACCTGGAAGGTGTACATTGGTTTGGTTCAAGAAAGGCGGGACATCTCGACGAAGAGAATTGAGGTTATAGGTGGGTTTAAAGAGTCTTTCATTTGTGATTGGTCAAAGAAATGCAGCTTGTCCACAGAATTGGAATGGTTTAAGGTTTTAAGGTTTAACATAAGGATGTCTGTTAATCAGAGACAAGCCACCGACATACACCAAGATCCAAGTGATCTGTTAAGTAGATTGAGGACCTGCAGGTGTGGTTCAAGCTCTGTCTTGCATGGCCTTAGTCCTGTTAATGAGTCACAAAGGACATCTCCTAGAAGGGAGGGGGCACGATGAGGCAGGTCTCACCTCCCTTCTCAGGGCAGCAGCTCAGCTTTAGGGTATTTATGAGGTCCCCTTGCCAAGAGGGGGTCCATTCAGTCGAGCGGGAGGTTAAGATTTTAGTTAGGTTCACATCTACATCCAGGGGTCAGGGACCCATCAGTGACACCTCGGCCACGTTGTGAGAACTCTGAGGTGGCCCTGCGGCTGGGGACTGGGGTGGGGGCCATCTGGATCCTCTCTCCCCCCTCCGTAAACGCACCTATAGGATCTCCCCAGGCCTGCCACCTGGCACTCACCTCCGACGCTCAGACACGAGTGGGAATGAACAAGCTCTGATGCTCGAATTCCAGAGACACAAGTGGTTTATGGCAGCTGAAGAGCAGCTTCCCTGAGTCCCCCCAGGGAAGCCTGGGAGAATGTTACTCTCCACGCGCAATCTCAGCGTGGCTGGAACTGCCTGTGCGTTCTCTCCACGGCCTGGGAGACTGGGGGTGCTGCAGAACCACGCAGCCCGTGCATGTCCCTGCAGGCAACACGGTGCCCCCCACGCCCGACGCCTCTGTTTCTGTTCATGTCCATGAAGACGACTTTCATGGAGATTTGAGCCGAGCTGAACCAGTTTCCATCTTAAACAAGGGGTGGGCATTCCACAGGGAAGGAAGAATGCGTTTTAATATTTCTAGCAAGCTTGGAGAGCCATGTGAATGCCACATTATGTGGGGGTGTCCCCAGGCCCTGGCCGAACAGCTCCCTGCGGAAGTCCTCAACCCAGGGCTCACAGGGTGGGAAGAGTGTGCTGCCGTGCAGATGGAAGCTTCCTAGTACAATATTAAATGAAAAATATTTAGAAATCTATCTCACCAAGTTTAAAACAAGAATTGTACTCTTTGCTGCAACAAGCAATATGTTGGTGACACTCAGCAGAGATAGGTCAACAGTGTGGGGGTGACCCTGCCCCACGGGGTGGGCCTGGGACAGTCCCGTGTTCGGTTTCAGTTCTCGAGCACCACGCTCAGGCTAATTAACAGATGAAGCACCGCACACCGGGCTGCCGGAAGCTTGCCCAGGGCCCGGCCACCGGGGAACACGGAAGGGCACCCTTGCAACGGCGGCGATTTCTGATTATTTGGAGAGCCAATTCTAATAGAAAACGTAATTAAAAATTAGTAACTAGGACACCCAAAAGTGCTCCCTCTGGTGCCCGCGTGTGTGGATATGATATTTGCTAACCAAATTACCGCGGAGTCACTGTGCAGCGATGATGTCCGGACTCCTCCATGTCCCGTGCGCTCCAAGCCATGCAGCTATGGTATTACTGACCATTCACTTTCCCAAGAAGGACCCTCTGCTCAGCTCTTAATCTTTTTTCTCTTTTTTGGCCAGGTCTTAATACTGGTAATTTATGGAATGAACCAGAATCTTCCAGAAGAGCAGCCCTTGTTCCAGTGTTATATGGCTGCTGGCGGCGAGGCCTAGGGCCCCGTGAAGGGATGTCCCGTTCAGCTCTGTCCCCGTGGGCTGACGTCTGGGGAGCAGGTGTCCCACGTGGGGCAGCGGGTGTGGAGTTTGCAGTTTGTCGCTGACTTTGGAGACAAAGTGAGATCCGGGTTCTGGTCGTCGGGGCCCAGCCACGTGGTGGACTCGCCTCGGGCTCCGCAGAACTCCTGTTTGACGCGGTCACTGTGGCTAGAGGCGGAAAGAACCTCAGGCTGCCCACGGCCATGCTGCCGTCGCCTTCCTGCAAGGGCACGTCCCCACCCCAGGGTGACACAGGAGGGCCATGCACGCTGGTTTCTCATGGAAAAGGTCAGCGGAGACAAGGTGGAAAGAGTGTGCAAGGGTGTGTGAGCGTGTGGGCTTGTATGTGAGGGTGTGGGTGTGTGAGAGTGCGCACGGGTGCGGGGGTGCACGTGGCATGTTTATTAGCGAGTGTGAGCGCGCCTGAGTGCGTGTGTGCGCCAGCGACAGCTAACCGACAAAAGTACAGTTCTGATCTGCAGCCTTTCTGGAGCTCAGAGAACACGTGGAGTCTGGACCCAGGAAGACCAGAGGAAGGTGCTACCCCAGCCGCCCCGACCCCTCCGGTGCAGACTGTGCTTCCCAGCACACGTCACCAGGAACCTCCATCTCCCCGCTCAAAACCAAGCGGTTCCTGAAAGAGCCAAAGCAGGCTGGCTGCAGACACAGACGAGCTGCTCCGGTGGCCTGTCGGGTCAGCCAGGTGCCCTGGCGTGGCAGAACCACCGGAGAGCCAGGTAGGCTAGCATGGCCGGCGGGGTGGGGTGGCCAGCCAGAGCTGGCTGAGGCCAGGGCCTGGGGCAGCCCACCGGGACCGGGCAGACTCATGCCTCACGTGCGTCCCAGAGCAGGGGCCTAGCCTGTGGGAGGGCGTCCGGCCCTCTCTTGACCTCAGAGTCCCGGGTGTGGGGACCAGCCGGGCACTGGTACCTGTTGTTTCGATGGGACTTGGACAGTCTTGCCACCGGTTACAGCGCTGCAAGCAGTGGCATGAGACTCCACACTGCCTCGGCCAGCGCCACCAGAACACAGTACGCCTGCCCTGCCTTGCCCGCCCGCCACTAGCAGCAGGGCCACCGATGTCCAGGCAAAGCCCTGGCAAGTGGCAGATCAACACCAAGCCCTGTTTTCGGACAGAAGTGCACAGGCGCCTCCAGTGGGTGCCAGAGGACCTTCCACTTGTGTCCTGGATGCCGTCTGTGAGCACGTGGCCTGGTGTCCAGGCACAGGCAGGGCCTGGCTGCACTGGGGCTGGCCTGGCCATAGGGCTTGCGGGAGAAAAGCTCGTGATCACCACTCTGGACCCACGTGGGTTCCTTGGGAAAGGGCGGCCTGTATGCATTTTACATCCTGCCCAGGGCACAGGGCTGCAGGCCCCTGGCGTGGAGAACTGTGTGTGTGTGTATGTGTGTGTGTGTGGGTGTGTGTGTATGTGTGTGTGTGTGTGCATGTGTGTGTGCGTGTATGTGTGTGTGTTTCTGTGTGTATGTGTGTGTGTGCATGTGTGCGTGTGTGTGTATGTGTGTGTGCGCGTGTGTGTATGTGTGTGTGTGCCTGTGTGTGTATATGTGTGTGTGTGCGTTTGTGTGTGTGTGCGTGTGTGTGTGTGTGTGCGCTTGTGTGTGTGTGTGTGCATGTGTGTGTGCGTGTGTGTGTCTGTGTGTGTGTGCGTGTGTGTGTGTGCGCGTGTGTGTGTGTGCGCGTGTGTGTGTATGTGTGTGTGTGTGTGT
>CAUYSK010063963.1:0-16567 GCA_963575035.1 Avahi laniger | reverse complement strand
GATACATAGACACATAAAAACTTCTTACTAGCCATTGTGTATTAGTTCACGATTGCTCCCCCATCAAGTAACTTCAAATTGAGTGGCTTATGCCGAGAGAAACATGTTATCTTACAGTCCTGCAGGTCAGAAGCTGTATAGATTAAAATCAAGGCGCTTTACAAAGCGAATCCAATTCTTTAGGTCTGAAAAACGCGACGCCTCGTGGGATACAGCCACTACTGCCTTTCAGAGACACCCTTCCGAGTGTAACAGCATTCGAAATGCAAACCAACACGTTCACATATTCTTTCAGGGCAAAGCTCTGTAAAACTCTTAGGACAAATCCTGTCCCCAAAACACGTTTAATACTAATTCATGGAGCAACAAAAACTCAAGAATATACACAAAACATCCATACATAGGTACATCAGATTCAAATTGCTGAAAACCAAAGATAAACAAAATACAACCTCCCCCCAAAAAGACAAATTACAGTAGTCTGCTCTCTCATCCATGGTTTCATTTTCTGTGGTTTCAGTTACCCATGGTCAAATGAGGTTTGAAAATAGTAAATGGAAAATTCCAGAAATAAAAACTTTGTAAGTGTTAACTTGTGCACTGTTCTGAGTAGTGTGATGAACTCTCAAACCATCCCACTTTGTTCTGCCCATGGGACATAAATCATTCCTTTGCCCAGTGTATCCATGCTGTATACACTACCTACCCAGTAGTTACTTAATAGCTGACTGGGTTATTAGATTAACTGTTACAATAGCACAGTGCTTGTGTTCAAGTAACCCTTGTTTTACTTAATAATGGCCCCAAAGCACAAGAGTAGTGATGCTAGCATATTTTATAATTGTTCTATTTTATTATTAATTGTTAATTAATTTATTGTTAATTTATTGTTAATCTCTTACTGTGGCTAATTTATAAATTAAGGTTTATCATATTGCGTATGTATACGGAAAAAAAGTCCTGTATATATAGAGTTCAATACTATTTACAGTTTTAGGCATCCATTGGGGGTATTGGAACATATCCTCCAAGAACAAGGGGGGACCACTGTAATATAATTAGTGGTTTGAAGATGAAAGGAGGCCTGAGCCAAGGAATATGGCAGCCTCAAGAGGCTGGAAAGGCAAGGAAAGGGAGTCTCCCCTAATGTCTATGGAAGAAATGCAGCCATGCTACTGACACCTTTGTTTAGACTCATTTCAGACTTCTGGCCTACATAACTATAAGATAATAAATTTGTGTTGTTTTAAGCCACTAAGTTTATGGTAATTTGTTGTTACAGCAATAGGAAAATAATACAGTGATATAGCTAAAAAGCTAATAGAAGAGATAAAAATGATATATGAAAAAAACTATATTAACTCTAAAAATGCATACAAGACCAAAAAGAGAACAAGGAACAGATAAGAAAAACAAATATCAATAAATTTCAAAAGACTGAAATGACACAAAGTATGCCCTATGACCACAATATACTTAATTTGAAATCAATAAAAAAAAACTAGAAATTCCCCAAATATTTAGAAATAGTACTTTATACTTTTAAACTACCTTTGGATCAAGGAGGAAATCTCAAGGGAAATTAGAAGACATTTCAAACAATAATGTAAATCTAACATAATGTGTGGGATACAGCTAAAACAGTGCTTAGAGAAAAACTTATATAACTTTAAATATTTATTTAAAAAAAAGTTTCAAAATTAATGATCTACATTTTCACCTTAAGAAAGTAGAAAGCAATGAGCACTTTGAACCTAAAGTAAATAGAAGGAAAAAAATCATAAAGATCAGAACAGAAATAAATAAAATGAAAAAGAGATAAATGATAGGGAAAATTAACAAAGCCAAAAGATTTTTTCTTAAAAAGAATAGTAAAACTGATTAACCTCTATCTAGCAAGACTGATCAATTAAAAAGTGAAATAGAAAAAACGCAAAATGCCAAATCATTTGGTAATTTGTAATAAAGTTAAATATAGATCTACCCTGTGACCCAGAAATTCCATTCCTAGATATTTACCCAAGTGAAATTAAAACATATTTCCCTAAAAAGATTTATACAAGAATGATAACATCAGCTTTATTAATAATAACCACTTTCTGGAAATAACACAAAAGTCCATCAAGAGGGGAATAGGTAATTTGTTTATAATAAAATACTACTTGGCAATAAAAAAGAATTAATAATTGATATACACATAACATGAATGGAGCTTAAAAATAATCAGCTAAAGAAAGCCAGATACCAAAAAGTATATACTATATGACTCCATTTGTATAAAGTTCAAAAATGGACAAAAGTAATTTACAGTAACAGAAATCAGAAAATGGTCGAGGGGAAAGAAACAGCATCATACAGTAATCAAAACTCACTGAACTTAACTTTAAGATTGTGCTTTTCACTGTATAAAAATAATATCATGGTTTTTAAAAATCTAAATAACAGGTAAGAAAAAAATCAAAGTTATAGAAAGAAAATAAATGAAGAATTCTGGTGTTTCTTACAAAAGCCTATTGTCATCTTATCAATTAAGATATGGAAGCAATTTATTCCACACACAAAAGTAGGTCTTTGCAAATTTGGATTTTCACCACTTGTAACAATCAAAAAGAAATCAAAACTGATTGGATGTTCAACATGAATGAATGTTGCCTTGGTAAAGACCACCCCACAGTTTAACGTTCTAATTCAAGCTAAGCCACTATAGCCTTCACATTGATATGTCATTAAAAAATAAAATTTAACTTTATTATATCTGTAAGTGTATTATCATTTAGTGTGATAATTAAAAGGCATATATATAATTATAGCAACAGTTTGTCTTTTAACATTATAAGGGCATTTATCTTAGTTCATTTGTGCTGCTATAATATAACACCATAGATGTAATTTACAAAGAACAGAAATTTATTTCTCACAGTTCTGGAGGCTGGGAAGTCCAAGATCAAAGCACCTGCAGGTTTGGTACCATGAGGGCTGCGTCCTCCAGAGGGGAGAACACTACGACCTCACGTGGCTGAAGGTGGAAGGGCAAAAGAGCTGAATACTGCCTAAAGGACCTTAATCCCATTCACGAGGGAGGAGCCCTCATGGAGGCCCCACCTCTAAATACTATCACACTGGCAACACCTGAATTTTGGAGGGGACACATTCAAACCATAGCAGCACTCAAATAAAATTAGCTTCTTTTGTTATCCTATTTTTTATGCATTTAAAAACATTCATTTTAGAAAGAGTACATAGGCTTCATGAGATCCCATGGCATAAAACAGTTTAAGAACTCAAGAAAATAATTTTAAACTTCACTTGAAATATATATACAAAAATGGATCATTTTATATTATTTTATAACTTGCTTTTCTAATTTTTGCTTAATAATATAAAATGATACAATTTCATGTCATTAAATAATCTTCTACAGTACTATTCTTTTTATTTAACTACATCATTTTTCATTCATCAGATAATCCATAATTTTTCCAGTTCCTTGTATCTGCATAACCAAGTTGCATCCAATCCTATGACTATGTTGAAGAATATACTTTTCAGTTAATTCCAGTATAACGTCTCTCTGTCTTTACGTGGTTGCGCCAACCTATTTATAATTGGTGAGAAATGTGATCCTCACCAAATACAGGAGTTACAAATCCCATGTAGTTAAGGAGAGAAGAGTCCTGGGTTCCTATGGCACTTCAGTTAAACATCTTCATAGCACCTATTGCATTCCACCAAATAATATATTTCTTTTATTCAATATCCAACAGGTATTTGAGTGCCTATTACGTGCCAGGAATTTGAAGAGTGGGAGGCACCGCAATTTTAAAGAAAGTAGATGAGAGCTATAAAAGATCATA
The DNA here is from genome assembly GCA_963575035.1 of Avahi laniger. Taxonomy (NCBI): domain Eukaryota; kingdom Metazoa; phylum Chordata; class Mammalia; order Primates; family Indriidae; genus Avahi; species Avahi laniger. The sequence goes on along the minus strand of CAUYSK010063963.1, from coordinate 12,713 downwards.
TCAGAGCAGCAAGGGCTACCAGGCTGTGCAGGGCTTTATAAGCCACCAAGAGGGCCCTGGCTTGTACTCCAAGTGAGATGGGACACCACTGGAGGGTTTAGAGAAGAGAAAAGACTTGGTCTTCTTTCTTATCTATCAACAAAATAACTCTGGTGATGTGCAAAGAAAAGGCTGAAAGAGGGTGAAGGCCAAAGCAAGGGATATGGTTAAGAAGCTAGGGTAATAATTCAGATTGTATGCATCTGCTTCTCCTCTGGGATGTCAGCTTCTGCAGGGCGGGGGGAGGATCATACTTTGCTCCTCTTAACATCTTCCAGTGGAAAGGAATCAAAATGAATTGAACATCCCAGAAGGATCTAGGGGCACCCATCAATCATTAGAGGCAGGCACAATCCTATAATCTGATGGAAAAAACAAACACTTTGGAGTAAAATAGACCCTGGTTCTGACTAGGTTATTTAACCTTTCTGAGAGTCAACTGCCTAATTTTTGAAATTATGGATGATGCACTCAATTTATAAAGCTGTTGTAGGATTAATGAAATAAGGCCAGCACAGTGTTTGGTAACAGCATCCAATACATGGGAAGGTCCAATAAACCTCTCTAGATATCAGTTTCCTCATCTATAAAATAGAAAGTTTTGAGAAAATGGTCTCTGAGGTCCCTTTTAGTTTTATGAGCCCCTGAATCTATGAGCATTCAGTCTGTTCAATCAATAAGCATGACTTCTGTGCTAAAAACTGAAGTTACAATGTGAATTAAACACGTTTTCCAACTCTCAAGGTCCAGTGAAAAGAGAAAAACAGCAAATGCTGGAATAGCTGTAAATAAAAGGTGGTAAGCCTAAACATCTGTACCCCCATAATATGCTGAAATAATAAAAAAAAGGTGGTAAGTGTATAAAGAGAGTGGGAGACATGCTAGGACACCTATGAGTCAACTGCCCCATTTTATAGATCAATAAGAAACAAGCCCATGACACAGCTAGACAGCGGAAGCACAAGATGACGGTCCAGTCCTTATAATTTCTGGTTCTAATGGGCCCTGAGACCTAAGCAGAATCAATGACTCATGCATGACCTTAACATCCACTGCACTATGCCACACCTGGTCACACCTGCCGAAGTAACCAGGTTTGTAGAAGCCAATTATTGACCAAAAAGATCTGCACCATTTTGATAGATGGATGTGCCAGGAACAGCACTATCTGTCAAAATACATTTACACAAAAAGAGTAGAGAAAAGGTCATTATGGGAAAGATTAATATTGGTGTATCTGGCTTCCCTTGGGTTTAAAATCAGAAATTTAACTCTTCATTAACACAGGTGATTAAGCTCCCCATACCACTGTAACCAGTAATTGTTCAGAGTGCTTAATTAGACAATTCACTGTCATTGTTCAGACATGCGTTTCTTGGAGGTGTTCCTCCACCAACGCAGCACAAAAGAAATTGGAGAGTTTGTGTTTATATGTCCACAATCCATCATCAGAAATTCTCTGTGTCAGATGGTTTCAGAATTTAGAATTTGTGGAATTTCAGACAGGTAATTTGGTTCATATTCTTTTCAGTATATAACACTCATAGCAGGGTTTGGGATGGCACCCTGTGATCAAAACAGCATAACGTATCAGTTGTCACACTAAGCAGGATAAATAAAGATCACAAAAAACTGGTACGTCCACTCAGCTCAGTTTGCTGCCAAATGAGTCCAGATCAGCTCAGGTTTTGCCACTAAATTAGAAAAAAAAGAAAACTTTGGATTTTCAGAGCTTTGTTGGAGTTCAGAACTGTGGATAAAAGATGATGGACTGTATTACTTTTACATAGAAAACAACTGGCCAATTCTTAATTAAAACTTCTATTGTTATATCTAGAGTATACACACTGACCATTAACCAGAATTATGAGGAGAACTCTTTCTCACTGAGTGCTGTGTGAGGAGGAAAGGCAGATGGTTGGTGTCGATGGCACCATTTCCTGTTTTCATGCCCACAGCAGAGTAAGTGAATCAGCCACGACCTTTCCTGAGTCTGGGGCAGCGGCTAGCAAACCGTCCTGTAGGCCAGATCCGGCCACTACCTAATAAAGTTTTATTGGGACACAGCCATACTCTTTGGCTTGCCTATTGTCTTTATGTTTCAACAGCAAAATTGAGTAGCTGCAACAGAGACCATATGGCCCACAAAGCCTAAAATATTTGCTACATGACCCTTTACAAAAGAAAGTTTGCTGACTCCTATTCTAGAGGTAGCATCATAATCCTGATCTGAGTGCTATGGTCAGCCACGACCAATAGATCACAGTTTGACAATCAATATTAAACCTATTTCCACCCCCGGAACAGTGGGTCAAAAGTACTTACATTGGTATATAAGATACAATTGCTCTGCTTTAAAGAAATAAAATGATTTCAATTATTTTAAGATTAATTGATAATAACATTCACTGAAAATAATAATTACCCTCTGTATTTTTATGGCATAATAGGCACCAATATCTCAAGTCTCCATATCCATAATTAGAATTATTTTCATCTTTAAAAAGATGAGAAATATAGGACAAGAAAGGTTGGAAGTTTTTATCAGAACCAACTGGCACAAGATCTGTTTCACTTTGTATTTAAAAATAAGAAAAACGATGACTCCGATTTTTCTCCTGTGGCTTATCTTAGTGTGATACCTCATTACCCTGAGGTGGGTGTACAAGCTGAGCAGTAGAGGTAATATCCCCAGTATTAGATTCATCTCAAAGTGAGGCATGAATTATCTTGACAAAATATGTTCAACATCAGTGGTTAATAGCGGGCCTATTCAAGTTTGTGTCAACATGAAAGAGCTTTTTATCTTGTCTCTGTTTTTATTCAATGTAACACCACAGTGGGAACCTGTAGGGTTAATTACAACCTAATGAATGAATAGATCTTCTTCACATAACCTAGAGCTATTTCCACACATAATTCACTCTCCAAGGCCACTCTGCTCACTGGCCGTCCCCCAGCCAACACGAATTCCAGTTCTTAGAGAAGGGTGGTGCCATACTCATTGTGTCCAGAGCTCTGTGCTAGGCACCATGGATAAATTCTGGAACCTTAACCCTTTCTTACTGACCTCAATAATATTACAATTTAATTGGGAAAGCAAGGCACACACTCATAAAAATGAAACCATCAAGAAGAGGTGAATAACTCTAGGCAGTCTGTGATCATTTGCCAAACTTCAGCCCAACTTTCCAAATACTTCAGCATAAATCACATTGTAGCAAGAGTTCAAAACTGTCTGGAAAATCCTTCTCATCTAATATCATTAATGCATGTTTCAAACAGTGAGATTTCTATTTATTTTGACAACTATTCCCAGTGTTGGGATATGGCAAGCAAGTATGAAAAGATGAGTAGACAGAAACTTGACAATTTGATTTTATAATATGGATTTTAGAAATATTTATCAGAGAATTTTTTATCCTATTTATTATCCATTCTTACAGAAAACCTTGGAACCCCCAAATATTATAGGTTGAGGCAGCTTAAACATAGGAAATGCCACACCTTCATTTATAAAGGTTGGAATGAAGAACGAGAGAGTTCAGAGACTTCCCCATAAATCACATTGACAGTGGCAAACTAGCCTGAATTACAGGTGCTCTAACTCCTACCTGGTAGAAGGAAAGGATGGGTTACATTGGCTTGAACCCTATAAAATCACAATACTCTTCCTGGTAGGGAAAGGCCCCAGGTGGGTCCAGGAGGTCTGCAGAAAGAATAGAAAGGATCAGCTGGGCAGCTGGAGATGCCAGTCCACGATTTCAAGTAACAGTTAAAAGAACAGCTGGGGTTTTCAGGTGGTAGGATATCTAACATTGTTTTTGGGGGCAGAGTATCTGTGACCAATTCCAATTCGAAGGACAGGATAATAGTAAGCTAGCTAGAGAGCAGGGTCTGGATTCGTGGCTTTCTTTTCTACAGACAGAGCTAAAGAAAGAATTTTCTTAACATGGAGAAAAAGGAGCCATTTCCCAACAAATCTCAGTGTTTAGGGAGACCAACCATCTCAGCTCCCAGAACTCTCACTTTGGCACTGAAAGTCCCACATCCCAGGAAACCAGTCAGTCCCAGGATGGTTGGTCACCCTAGAAGGGGTGCCACGGTATGAACACCATGAGGACATTCACCAGGCTCGGAACCAGACAGACGGACCACCTACTTCATAACAGTTCTCTCTGGCGCTCAGGGCATGCAGCAAAGTCACCCCACTCTGCCTATTAAAAACTGCTCACACCTCCAATGTTGTTCAACTTCTGACCAAAAAGCTATCACGATACAGCTAGCCCACATCTGCGGAGTGGCAGCCAAATCACACAAGAAAACCACTCTCTTTTGGAATAATCTTTGCACGAGTCAATCTGGGATTTGTTTTTTCTTTTTAACCAATTTAACATGGAAAAAGATATCTTTGTTTCTCCTTCTCCTCTTTCTTGCTTAAATGGTACCTTTGTCAAAACGTCTGTGATTATACGGTGACAAGCACAATGTAAGTCCTTATAGGTACTTTTCCCTTAAAGTTCCTCAGTATCTTAGAAACTTTATTTTTAGCAAAGTGCTTTCAATAAGAGGGTTTTGAAAGGAAAGCATCAAATGCACAGGCGAGAACAATTCAGTTCTGTGCTCTGCGGGGCTGGCCTCCTTCCACAGCAGCCCCTTCCTAGGGTCCAGGGCTGTGCCCATCGCTATCAGTCCGTGCTGAAGAAATTCAAGCCAACACCGATACTGGCCCAAACCCAGCATCACCACAGAGGTGATTCTGTTCCCAAAACAAGACTTGGTGCCCAAACCAAACAGAAATGGGCAAATGGCCTTTGGCTTACACACTCCTTGCAGGTGACCAACACGGGCTGGTCTGGGTAAGAGTTCTGGCCCCACCTCTGAAACTCACCATCTGTGTGGTCAGAGGAAGTCATTTGATGTGCTTTGGTTTGGGTGTTTATGAAGCAAAATTGATGGACCAGAATGATCTCTAACTTCTTTGTAGCCACAAAAACATGGATAATATTAATTTACACCTTTGTGTTAACTTGCATCATCAAGATTTGGCTTGTGTATTCATGTAGACAATATTGGAGCGCCTCCTCTCTGCTTGAGGGTACCCAGGTCCTGCACTAAGTGTTGTTTATGCTGGTAAATAAACAACATGACCCTCCTGCCCACAGAGTTCATGGTCTCATGGGAAAAAGACAAGAAGCAAGAAAACAAATGAGGTCTAAATATGAGTTGGGATGACTATGAGCTGAAATGACTGCACCAAGCACACGGAACGGGAGTAAGAGGGGAGATGAGGGGCCCTCATCTGTCACCACCTAAGTGTGCACTGGGGAGAGGTGGAAGGAAAGAATATTGGAGAAGAGAGAATAAGGGTAAAGTAGTTATCTCGGAGAGGAAAGGGAGCTCACAGAGAAGGGTGGTAGGAAGGCCAGGTGGTACCGGGGCACCCTTCTGAGGTCTGAGAGCAGGAATGTAAAAGGAACACAGCCTGCTCAGTGTGGCTCCTCTGACTCAGCAGCTCAGGCGCAGGCAGACAAGGTGGGCGCTGAGTTCATGGGTAGTGGGTCTCAGCCCTGACTGGGCATTACAACCACCTGGAGCGTCTAACAATTCCCGAAGCCGGGCTTCTGCCCCAGAGACTGGTCAGTTGACCTGCGGCAGGTGGGGCCAAGTCACGGGTAACTTTTAAAGCCCTCTGATATTGTTAATATGCTTTGGGTTATAGTTTTGAAGAAAGGATAGTATAGCCAAAAGAAGCAGATGTCAACAATAATGCTGATTGAACAGGCAGCCTAAGCTGGACAAAAAATGCAGGGACGCTGGGAAGTAGTTAATGAACCATGAGAAATTAGGGGTTTCCATGGATCACAATGAGACCAATGAATGATTATAGTGGGGGTTCCTGGAACAGTTAAGCTGGCAGGATGAAAGCATTTGGCAGAGGTGTGAGGATTAACATTTGAGATATTTAACGGGTATTTTAAAGTTGTTATTATGCAGAAATCTAAGATGTGGCCATGGGAGTGGAAGGCTGATCAGCCTAGGAAAAAGAAAAACACTCGCAGAGAGACGGTTAAGGAACTGAGAGGCCAGGATGCAGGGTGCACCCTCCACCTGGATGCTGAGGCTGCCAGGATTAGGGGCAGAGCAGAAGACTTTGAACCAGGAATTAGGTCTACAGTGACTGAGACGGCATGACGAGGACACATCAGTGTCCCGGAGCCGGCACAGCTATCGGCGGTTCTAGGAAATCATGCTGGAAATGAGGGGTCTCCAGGGGTCCAGGGGTCTGAACTGGGTCGATAACAGGCCTCAGACACATGGGCTGAGGTTCAGGACCTAATCTGAGAAAGCACGTATTGCATCCCATTCTCAGCAATCCAGAGGTGTGTGCCACATCTGCAGTGGATGTCTAACAGCATCTCAGCGGGACATGTCAACACTGAGCTCCAGACATCACACCCCTACCCCCGCACCCCCAGAGCCTCCCAGCTCAGTTGGTGGCACTTGTATCCTTCCCACCAACTCAGGCTGACACCGACTCCTATGGAGTCACCTCAATTCTCTCTCCCACACTTCCTACATCTGTGTTTCCCTCTCTCCTGCATGCACACCAGCACTGCCTTTCTCTGAGAGTGTTGTCACATACTCTAGTCTCCCCACCCACACCCTAATCCCCTACAGTCTATTCTCAACCTGGCAGCCAGAGTAGTACTCTCAAAGCTAAACCAGCTCGCTCTCCTATGCAAAACCCTCAACAACTTCCCATCTTGCTCAGAGTGAAATCCCAAGTCTACGCTGCTCTTCTGGACCCTATACAATAACAGCCCTGAAGTTTTTGACCTCACTTCCACCCCTCTTACCCTGCCATCTCAGCTGCAGTCAGCCAGTCTCATTCCCAAACTGACACCCCAGGCATGCCTGCGTCCTAGGACACTTGGACTTGCCGTTTTCTCTTCCTGAAATGCTCTTTCTCTAGAGAGCCACCTGGCTGGCTTGAAGACACCTTCTCAATGAGGCCTTCCCAGACCACCCAATTAAAATCACAGCCTTGTTTCTGTTACTCTTTATCCTGTCTCCTGTTGTACTTTTCTCATAACTCTTGTTACTAACTCATTGATGATGCTAATGTTACATAATTCATGTAATATGCTATATAGTATACTTATTTATCATGTTTACAGTGCATATTCCCACCGTGGACGTACACTTCATGAAGAAAGTTTGATCCCTGTGGTATTTCCTGGGCAGTGCCAGACACGCAGGAGTTCCTCAACACCTATTTGATAAACAGGAGAACAAATAAATCAATGAGCATGACCACTCAGAGAGATTAATCAATGTTAGAGTTCACCCAAAATATGTTGAATTTGAGTTTTATTGGGGATAACAAGCCTTAGGGCAAAGAGCATTAGGTAGAACAAAAGTCATGATAAAAACTTTGTATCCTTGACTAGAGAATATGACTTTACTCTCATCCCCACAAGTTGAGGGAGTGAAGAATATTAATGTGCACATCCCGCCTCCCTCTGTGGTGCTCATGAGTGGAAGGTAAAAGAAATAAGGCAAGGACTAACACAGGGTTCTGCTCTAAGAAAAATACTTAAACATTTGCAAGCATAATGTAGTGCTGGGTGTTTCAGTTGAGAGAGAGGTGGTCATGTGAATGGTACAGTTTGCTGGATAAAATGTGGTCTCAAAACATGAGTCAGAGTCCCCTAGAAAGTCTGGAATTTCTAATAATTAAGTTTCCTCGGTGCACTAGAAAAACATGATCTCATCTTTTCCTATACACAGCTATGTTTTCCAGGGTAACAAAGCTCAAAATTTCACTTAAAAGGATTTTACTGGCTGAGATAAAAGAAAACTAATGCTCATCTACATTGCCCTGCCTAATGTCATCATTATTGCTTGGTTATAATCCTTGAACAGTTTCCTTCATTTATGATTTGTTGCCATTACTTAAGCTTCCAAAAACATTAAATGATTTGAAGAGTCCAAAAACCAACAACCCTACATGATTAAGATTATTTTTACAACAAATGATGTGGGTGATGCCAGCTCATCCCTTGGGATTTCATGTCCCAGTTAGCAAATCTCATACCTTTATCTGACTGTTGATCTGCAGTCTATAGGAGACCAACCAAAGCCTAAACACAGTAAAGAAGCTTCAATACGGCCAAGGCTCAAATACGGAAATGAAGCATTGGGCTGGCCCTTCCAGAGACAGCAGTTTGGGGGAAGAAGAAAATAGGAGGCCTGGCTTTAGGGCTGTGTGTGTGGGTGTGTTTAATGCAAAGTTTAATTGGGCTAGTTTCCACCAAGAATACAATGGCTTTTAGTTAAATAGTATCAATTCAAAAAGACCTAAAAATTAAAATAAGCTAGGAACTACATATGTACATGTATATAAATCACACATACACACACATACACAATTTAAGAAGCATATATTAAATATATAAGATTTAAGAAGCTAATTGCCTGGGTAGAGACGAACGATAGGGAGATGGGGGATGGGGTGGGTAGTGGTAAAGCAGGTTGTGATTGAACTACTGTAGGAGCTTTCAGAGGTCCCAACAATTCAGAAAATCTAAACTAAAGGAAATAAAAAAGTGCTACAAAGAAACCCCCAGAATAGAGGAAAAAGATAAGTGATTATTGCCTTCAGGAAATGAGAAAATCTATAAGGGGCTCCAAATCAAGGAAGGGTCCTGTGTCTTCATGGGCTGGTCCAGGAATCAGGAGTGAAGTCAGATAGCCCAGGCGCTGTGCGGTGGTTGGTGTAGGTGGGAATGAACTTGAAGCTAGGCCTCCTCTGGGCAAGATACCATTTTTCCACAATTGGGTCTGGAAGTGAATGAAATGGTCATAGTGCACTCATTTGTACATTTACTGAGCATCCACGGCAGACTATTAATTTGGTGGTCCCTAACAAACCATTCCCCCACCTTTGTGGAATTCTCCCATACTGATTCTACTGTGTCACTGACTTTGGCCAACAGGACATGGGCAATTATGACACAAGCAAAGGGTTGATAAAGCTGAAGTCTTAGAGTATTCTCTTGGGGGTCCTGAGCTGCCAGGTAAGACGTCTTCCTGCCCTCGTGGAGAGACTACACGCCCTGAGAGTACATGGAGAGAACTAAGGAACCAACTGACAGGGAGAACCAAGACCCCAGACATATGACCACAGTCAAGCCTTACAGCTGATGCATCATCATATGAGTGAAGAAGACATCTTGGACATTCCAGCCTCTGCAGACGTAAAGACAGCAGAGACAAGATTTGGGGACTTTTGGAAGGGTGCAAGTGATGTAAATTGTTATAACCAGAGGACAAACTGTGGCAGGTGGTCTCCAAAGATGGCCCCAAATTCCTCCCCTCGTTGTACATATATGCCATGCCTCACATCAGAGACAGACTTTATTTTTCCTCCTCTTGAATGTGGCATTGCTCTGTGACTGTTTTAACTAGTAGAAAGGCATACAGGACATCCCAGGGCTTTTGAGGCCAGGTCATAAAGAACTTGCAGCTCCTCCTTCCTTCTTCTTAGAAAGATTATTCTTGGGACACTCCCTCTCATAAGCCAGTTTCTACGCTCGAAGCAGCTCAAGTCACAAGAAAAGGGCACATGGAGGACGACTGTAGGAACAGGGCCAAAAGCCACAGCTACACCCCCAGTTGACAGTCATCATCAACTACTAGCCACATAAGTGAGTCATCTCAGAAATTCCAGCCCAGATAGCCCCCAGATGACTGCAGCTGCAGCCAGCACCATGTAGAAGTGCTGCCCAGCTGAGCACAGGAAACCCAGGGAGCAGATAATGTTGTGATAGATAATGAACTGGTGTTTCTTTAAGCAACTAGATTTGGGGGTGGTTTGTTACACAGCTTTTTGTTTCCAAATTCTTGACAGATATTAATCTTTTGGATGCAGTAATGAAAATTTGAAATCCCTGGGAATTCTTGCAAAATTCCTAAAATATGTTGTTATTTTTAAAACACTTCCAACAATCTTCGCTCATTATTATAGACAGCTTAAAACAAGTGTTAATAAATAAGAAATTGTAAAGTTAGTAGTATTTTCAAAATACCTATAGAGAATATTCTAACACTGGAAAATGTCAGCAAACATTATTGGGTAGTATTCAAATAATATAACATTTAAATCTCCTAGCAAGCACTAACAGAATCATGTGTCTAAATAGCCAATTGAAGGGCTTGTTTTGCTCTAAAATATGCTATTTCTTGGAGCACCACTCATAGGATTTGTATATAATATACTATATTATAAACTTATTCATATTTATTCTACTTTTGAGAAAGATTCACTATGAGAAGCAGACAGGGACACAGACACTTATAACATGGCAACTATGGCAAGAATGACTGATAAGATTGCAACCAATTCTCTCCGATCTGTCCCTTCCCAGTTACCAGAAATGTTGACCTTCACATTTGACTTTGTATATTGGTGTTTTCTGCTCTTACTTTCTACTTGACATTGGTGGATTCCTTAGAATCAATAACAGCATTAAATATTAATTCTTGCAAAAGTGTTATTTTTCTAATTTTCTTAATTTTATGACTGATTTTTCCTGGGTTTCATAATTTTGAAAAACACAGAAATTTCCCAAGAAATACCAAGAAAGAATCCCCACACAGAAACACTAGCAGTGACAGATAACAGCATCCACAATCAGCCTAAGTCTCTAGGTTCTCAGCTAACAAAGGGAACAAAACAGAGATAGTTACCACAGTCACAGAGCTTACCACCCGGTAAGGGAGCAGATATTGGGCAAATGGGCATAGAAATAACCACAGTCGTGTTTCACTTAACAAGGTGATACACTCTAAGAAACGCACCCTTAGGCGATTTTCACTGTTGTGTGAACATCATAGAATGTGCATACAGAAACCTAGATGGTTTAGCCCTCTACACACACAGGCTGTATGGTAGAGCCTACTGCTCCTAGGCTACAATCCTGTACAGCAGGTTACTGTACTGAATACTGTAGGCAACTGTCACACAATGGCAAGTATTTGTGTATCTAAACAGATCTAAACATAGAAAAGGTACAGTAAAAATATGGTTTTATAATCTTATGGGACACTGTCATATATGCAATCTGCTGTTGACCAAAACATCATTATGCGGCACTTGACTGTATATGATTACAGACCACCATGGGTCCCATGTGGCAGTATCCAGGTGAAGATGAGAAGCTGTCAAATGAGAGGAAAGAGAAAAAGGTGGATTCTAGGAAGGTAATTTTAAAGAGAAGCCCACAGATCTTTGTACCATCAAAGTAGTGACTACGTAGTTACCCAGAAGAAGCAACAATTTTGAATTCAGTTGAGAAGAGATCTGGGTTTGGAAGCTATTCTTAGAAGAGGTATTTTGCCATGAAGAATCTCACGCTGGCCAACATCTTAGGTCACCTGGAACCAGCATTTGCAGACCATCTCAGCCTTCCTGCAAGGTGAAGGGGCTACTCAGCACAGTGCTACAGCAAATTCCGTATTTACATCATCACTATTTACATTTCCTCACAATTTACACCTTTTCTTCAGGCCCATTACTTTTCCTTTATGGATACGATACACTATGACAATTAATGCTACATTTCTTGTAATTTGTGGAATCCTCAATTCTCATAAATCCTCAACAAATACCTCTGCTATTGCTAGGAATTAGTCTAGAAGGAAAGGCAAAGTTTCTTGTTTAAGCTCCTAATAGGCATATAGCACCTTCCTTAGAGATGCCTGGTTCACCAAGTTAGTCTCAAAGAGATGATTCACTCCATCGCTTGGATGCCTTCTCAGTTAATGACCCATCTGACGATAAAGTTAGCCCTCTATAACCTGACCCCTGAGGCCTTAAGAAGGTTCCATCATGTGAACTCTTCTAGGCATTTGCTGTGGGTTTAATTATGGCTGACTATAAAGTGTGATAAGAAAACGACCTGGTTAATTTAAGAGTTCCACTGGTTTACGCTTTCTTGCTACTTAGAGAAATCCGCTTACACCACGAGGTAATTTCCCATAGGCAGAGGACAAATTTAATAGTGACCAGAAAAGAATTTGATGCCATAAAACAACCTAGTCCAGTGAGCTGCAGGCACTCCTGTCGCTAAGCCTTGCTCTCCCGCTGTAAAATGCTCCATCATACCCATGAGCTACTACCACTTAGGACTGATTTTGAGATCCCTGAGATGAAAGCTGAACTGACACGAGAAGAATGAAAAAGAGGAAGAGAAGGAAGTGAACAAAGAGAATTAAGGGGATGGATTTTTTTTTCCAAGCAATGGCTAGGGAATCTGACTCAATTAACATTTGCATGTTTTGAGAAGCTAGTATGGCTCTATGAAATCCTCTCAAAGATCTGGCATAGCTAATGAAAATATCCTGGACTTATATAATGAATTGCTTTCCAAGAACACCATGCAATTTACAGCTGATCCTCATAACATCTCAGCATGATGGAGGAAGGGGAAAGAGAAAGCAGTTGGCAACAAAGGAGCCTGCCTGAGTGTGGGGCGCGGCTTTCGTCTGGCTATAGTTAACGCATGCGCTAAAGGAGACCGCCTCTTGATGGTGCGTCAGGGACTGCCGCCAATCACATTCCGCCACATGTACTTGTGCTGTTATATAAGTCAACCGTACTTCCCGTT
>CAUYSK010063962.1:0-17902 GCA_963575035.1 Avahi laniger | reverse complement strand
GAAAGAAATTAATTGGACAGCTAAAAATATATAGAAAAAATTAGCCGGGCATGGTGGCGCATGCTTGTAGTCCCAGCTACTCGGGAGGCTGAGGCAGGAGGATCGCTTGAGCCCAGGAGTTTGAGGTTGCTGTGAGCTAGGATGATGCCACGGCACTCTAGCCCGGGCAACACAGTGAGACTCTGTCTCAAATAAATAAATAAATAAATAAGTAAATAAATACATAAATTTAGCAGAGTTTATTTCAACAAAGAAACGATTACTGAATCAGGTGGTGCCCTGAATCAGTAAAGGTTCAGATAGCTCCACCCAGCAACTTGGGCAAGCAGTATTTATAGACGGAAAAAGGAATGACATACAGAAATGGCCTAATTGGCTACAGCCAGGCATTTGCCTTATATGGACATGTCTGAGCACTTTGCAGCCTGCAATTGGCTGAAAGCGCGGCTGCTATGATTGGCCGAGACTCATTTCTTGTTATAAGAATACACTGTCAAGCTAGGTTGCAGTTTGTTCACATATTAAGTTACATTAGAGTTCACTACATATGGAGGTGGCATTAGGCCAAATTTAACTTCATTTAACGTTTCTCCCTTTTGGTCTCTCAATTTTTAGAGATTGATAAAACCTTGGGCACTGACACCATTTTTTGTTACCATCATAATGGGCTTTTTTGGTCTCTGTATGGAATTCATAATTCACAATTTCGAATTAGTTGGATGATTCTGTTTTCTTCATGTTTCTTGTTCTAACCATAAAGAGGCCATTTCACGTAGAAAGCACGGCTGCATACGAGTATTTACAACTCTTCAGGGACATGGCACATCAGGGAGAGTATCCTGATGGCCAGTAGGAGGATAATACCAAAAAGACAAATTGTCCTCCTTAACAGGAGTCTCCACAAGCCAAACTGATTAAAATCAAACAAGTTAAAGTTTAGGCAATAAAAATACTGTAGTTCAATAATATTTGAGTCCTGTTGGTCATGGTCTTTGTTAGAAGCATGATGGTAGTGAAGAGCCTTGGTTGGCTGTAAAATGGCTTGGTTTAAGGAAGCAGTCAGCCTGGAAACAAAAGTCACAGTAATCCGGAGACTCCCTAAAAGAAGTCTCAAGATTAGAAAAGCGTGGCATGGCCAGACTTGCCATTCACTATGCAGGATGCCTGCAAACCAGCCATTAGCTGCTCCCATAAACACATCCTGTGTTCCTTCACTCCGAGCAACTCCCTTGGTTGTATCCAATGTCAGTGTCTGGAGAAGCGGCAATATCAGCCACCTTTTAAATGAAGCTTTCTGTGTAGTAAATCTGGATAACAATAACTGCAGCATTTGGTTTTGTTCAGCACCATATACAAGTTCCCAATGTCAATGGAAAAAAAGCCAAACTCTGTGAAATAATTTTAAAGAGATTTACTCTGAGCCAAATTTGAGGACCATGACCCAGAGCCAAGCCCAAGAAGCCTTGAGCAAGTGGACTCGCTGTGGTTGGGTTACAGTTTGGTTTTATACATTTTAGGGAGACAGGGATTTGGGGCTCACAGGTTATAGGTGGATTTAAAGATTCTTTGACTTGTAATTGGTTAAAGACATGAAGCTTTGTCTAAAGTCTTGGAGTGTTTTAACACAGGAGCTGTTTATCAGAGATAAGCCACCTGACATAGATTTGTTGTGTAATTGAGGACCTACCGGTGTATCTTGCATACCCTTAGGCCTGTTAATGGGTTACAAAGGATGTACCCAGGAAGAGAGGGGGGCATGTCTGACCTCCTTCTTCGTGGCAGGCAATTTAGTTTTAGGATATTCCTTTGGCCATGTGGGAGTCCATTCAGTAGCGGGTCGGGGGGTGAGCCTTAAAATTTTATTTTAGTTCACACCAACATAGGCAGAGATCTAAAGCTGCCAGATCCAGTGTTTTTGTTAAACACGTTCTCATCCACCTTTTGGAGAGTGGCTTCTACCTGTCTGAAGCCCTAGGAAGTCTGATTGGCTATAAAATACAAGATTTTCCTCAACTTATGGATTACCTTCACATTCTATACAACCAGCACCAAGAGTGAGCCCCAGGAACCCCACTGGAAATTTTCCTCAGTGGAAACTAAATTATCTTCATCTATTTCAAGGTTATTGACCACTCTGGCCACAGTTATTGACTACTCTGGCCTCTGATTATGGGAGGTATCACGGGAACCCTCAGGGAAAGTCATTTAGAAGGCAGGAGTGAGCCACGCTAGTAAGCAAGACCTGAACCAGTGAGGAGGCCACCAACATACGCAGATCTCCGCAGACCCAAGATAGGCCCTGGGGGCTGCAAGAGAGGAACATCTAGTGGTGTTTGAGCAGAGGCCAGTTAAATTTTTCTACCATATGTCTTCATGGCTCCTGAAACAGGTCCGATGGGAAATTTACTTTTTCATGGTTTCTTTTACAGCGTGCTGAAAGGGTGCATACCCACATTTAGTGGAAAGGGACCTTACAGGATTTAATTCAGTGACATTATAGAATTACTTATACCCCCATAAGTAGTCCCCAGGTCTTGAGTACGTGATGTCTGGAAGCACAATATACTATTCGCAGGCAGCACCTGAATAGGTTTTTCTGTATTTGATGATGATTAGGTTATTAATTGAGAGGATCAGGGTGCTATTTCCAGTGACTGTAGGAAAGCATTAGCAGTGACATCTAGAATATCAAGGATAGCTGTCCACTCTTCCTTTGGCGCCTCAGGGCGACTTTTGTTGGGAACACAGAGAGGCATTGGCATTAGTGAAATCGTTTCCTGATATGCGGGCATTAGCCCACAAACTCAACAATTGCTCTGGTTTCTTGCTAGTGCATAAGCTTTCGCTAAAGCCATCCATGGATTATGGTCCCATGGATTTTCCTGTAAGAAAAGGAAAGAGATTGGGACAACAGGAAATAAAGAAAAAAGGAAGAAATATAAGGTTTTTGTGATGACAGAGAAGTCTTGACTTGTGATCTAGGATGTCATCTGCACCTGAAGAAAAACTTCCCCAGTCAGCTTTGCCTTAAGGTCTCCAACAAGCGTACAGTTCTAGGAGTCCGAGGGGCCCTTTTGATTTATGAGTTGTAGACCCAAATTTCGAGGCCTTATTGTTTTACTACAGCGTGGGTGGTGAGAAGAACTTGGTATGATCCCTTCCAATGGGGTTCAAGGGCAGTCTTTCTCTGACAGAGTTTCCAGAAGACCCAATCTCCAGGTTCTAGGCTGTGAAAGGTTTGGTTTTCCTCCACTGGTGGGTCATAGTAGTCTTCCTTTGACTGGTGAGAGCACACTTTGGCGTAAGGCATTAGAGTGTTTCAGGATTTAGTCCTCTTAGAGTTCAGGAGGGCAGGAGATGCATGAAGTTCTATTATTAGGGGCACAGGTCTTCCAGGAACTATTTCATAGGGTCAGTCTATGTTTCCCGGTAACGGTGGATCTGATTGCCACCAGTTGGTAATACCTTTGGCCAAGATACTCCAATTGATTCAGTTAATTTTGCCAATTTCAGTTTTAAAATGCCACTTATCCTTTCGACCTTTCCAGAAGACTGAGGGTCACAGGGACAATGATAAAGCCACTGTGTTTTTAACACCTTATTTAACCACTTTGTAATTTGCCCAGTAAAATGAAGACCTCTATCACTGGAGGTTTCTCTGGTGATGCTCCATAAGGGAAACACATTTTCTAATAACATTTTAGCTACTGTTATGCCATCGGCTGCGCTGCATGGGAAAGCTTCTATACAACCAGAAAACGTGTGGAAAGTGGTAGCTGACTGAAACCCATCTGTAAGCATTCAAATGCCCAGCAGGGATCAGAAATGTATCACCCGAGGTTTTTATTATCTTACCAGAATTATGGGTTTAACCAACAAAACGTTGGTTACAAATCATTTTAGTAATTTTAGAACAGGCACCTACCAATATTTTTTATAATTTGGATCATTTTGTCTTTTCCACGATGAGTTGTGGAGTGCAGAGCTTTTAACAATGGGAACTTAAAGGACTTAGGAAGAACCAGGCAGCCATCCAGGGCCTCTGGAAGTCCACGCTTGACATTGGATTTACATTCTTTCAGATAGCAATTTTGTTTTTCCAAATCAGGTACATAACACTGTTTTCGTTTTTGTTTTTGAGACAGGGTATTGCTCAGTCACCCAGGCTAGAATGCAGTAGCATCATCATAGTTCACAACAACCTCAAACTCCTGGGCTCAAATGATCCTCCTGCTTCAGCCTCCCCAGTAGCTAGGACTACAGATGTGCACCACCACGCCCGGCTAATGTTTTTATTTTTTGTAGAGATGAGGTCTGGCTCTTGCTCAGGCTGGTCTTTAACTACTGGCATCAAGCAATCCTCCCACCTTAGCCTCCCTAAGAGGCTAGGATTACAGGCGTGAGCCACTGTGCCCAGCCCACCAACACTGTCTATTAAATAGGTCATCTAAGATAATTTAACTTGGATCAATCTTATGGAGTTCATTAAAATTGCATGTCTTAATAATTTCAGTACTGGCTGACTTAACATGAATATCTACCAAATCATTTCCTTCATATTTAATTAATTCTTGTTCTGCTTGATGTTGGGTTAGCAATTTTGTGAACCAGTGAGTTTCTTCATTAGCGATCTGGGAACTCTTACCCAACCAATGGTATAATCTTAAAGTTATCAGAAATGTGCACCTGTCAGAGTTCTTTACATGAATCTCCTTGGAGACAAAACACTTCAGGCTTATAGTTGCTCAGGAAAGTACCAGAGTAAAAAATTAACCGTCTGTGAGTGACAAGACTTAAAATGGCCATGGATAGAGATATGATGAGAGCTCTTTACAATAATGATTGAAATGGAAATTTGGTTATTTATATTGCATACATTTAAAGACAAAAACTAGAATTATGACTGATAACATTATACCAGGACTATTAGATTTCTACGAATTTCATATAATTTCTGAAATATATATTAATAATACACCATACAAATATAACTCAAAGAAAGTTTAGCATTACTTATTTGACAATGTTTCCCATATAATTTAATAAATCAAATAAGTCCAATTAGTTTAGTATCTCTTTTTATAAGGAGAGGTATCCTTTTGAGATGTTCCAAGGGCCCATCTGAAAAATCCCAAAGTTAATTCAAGGTCAAGAAAAAGACTAAACTTAGAATTTGATTTTGAGAAGTTAGTCAAAAAAATATCAAAAATTTAAAACACTTGATTAAAATAGGATCACAGGTCACTGTGAACTAAAGTCATTCATTTAACCAAAGTCATAATGAAAAGTCTTCAAAGGCAAGTAGAGAAAGTTACATAGTTGTAGAAAAACCTTTGCTCTTTTAATAGAGAGAATTGTTCAGTTTTCATAAGTGATTTAAAAAAACTAATAAAGACAACATGAAGCACAGCAAATTAAGCACAGGAAATTATCTTGGTAAAACCCAAAATCTTTGTTTCCTAGACCAATTTCTAAAAGGTTAACAAAAGCCTTTCACAATTTCCTATTAAGAGCAGACATTCAATACACCAAGGAAAAAGAAAATCTTATTTTAACTGAGAGGACCAAATTCTAGCTTTGCATTAGGGTGCTTTTTTATTTTTATTTTTTTTAAA
This sequence comes from Avahi laniger, assembly GCA_963575035.1. NCBI lineage: Eukaryota > Metazoa > Chordata > Mammalia > Primates > Indriidae > Avahi > Avahi laniger. The sequence goes on along the minus strand of CAUYSK010063962.1, from coordinate 12,287 downwards.
GACAGGATCTCAGTCTTCTGTTGCCCAGGCTAGGATGCAGTGGCGTCATCATAGTTCACAGCAACCTCAAACTCCTGGGCTCAAGAGATCCTCCTGTCTCAGCCTCCCAAGTAGCTGGGACTACAGGCATGTGTCACCACACCTGGCTAATTTTTCTATTTTTCTTTTTTTTTTTTGTAGAGACGGGGTCTCGCTCTTGCTCAAGCTGGTCTCGAGCTCCTGGCCACAAGTAATCTTCCTGCCTTGGCCTCCGGAAAGTGCTAGGATTACAGATGTGACCTGCCGTGCCCAGCCTGCATTAGTGTACTTTTGATGCTAATGCTCAATTTTAGAAAAACATAAATAATTCCCTTCTAATCTTAGCCAGTTTATCACACATAAAATTCCTTTCACAAGATTCATCTTCCACAAACCTAAAACCTTCTTATATCCATTCAGTTATTTGTTCTATACTTTTCATCTTTCTCATTTTGCAACAAACGGTGATTCTACTTTAGGACAAAAATTACTCTTTCCCTTAACAAAACAAAACATCCTATACCTTACCAAAAGTACATCTTATCTTCCTTGTATCCTCGCATATAGAGTTGTTTCCCTTATTATTTCTAGTAATTTTAGTTACATATATTAATTTAAATTTTTTTTTTTTTAAAGGCTGGTTAAGTGGAGCAGTGGGAGTGGAGAAGGTTTTTCTTTTTTTTGAGACAGAGTCTCACTTTGTTGTCCAGGCTAGAGTGCCGTGGCGTCAGCCTAGCTCACAGCAACCTCAAACTCCTGGGCTCAAGCGATCCTTCTGCCTCAGCCTCCCGAGTAGCTGGGACTACAGGCATATGCCACCACGCCCGGCTAATTTTTTCTCTCTATATATATTTTTAGTTGTCCAATTAATTTCTTTCTAATTTTAGTAGAGACAGGGTCTCGCTCTTGCTCAGGCTGGTTTCAAACTCCTGAGCTCAAACAATCCGCCTGCCTTGGCCTCCCAGAGAGCTAGGATTACATCATTCTTAAATAACGTTGGGAAGCCTAGCTAACCATTAGAGGAAGAGAAACCCTAACACTTCTTATGCGAAAATAAATTTCAGCCAGATCAAAAACTTAACATGTAAGAAAAGAACCCCAAAACATATTAAAAGAACATATAGATGGTTACACACTGAGGATAAGGTAGGCTTCCTAGGTACAATATCAAAAGTAAAAACAACCAGTTTTTTAGTACAAAGGAAAGAGCCAGTAGATATGGCAACACAAAAGTGACCAGAAAAAAAAAGTGAATATAAAAAAACACCATAAGCAAAAATGAAGACCAGGTGCAGTGGCTCACACCTGTAATCCTAGCACTTTGGGAGGCTGAGGCAGAAAGATTGCTTGAAGCCAGGGGTTTGACACCAGCTTGAGTAAGAGCGAGACCTTGTCTCTATACAAAATAGAAAAATTAGCCAGGTGTGGTGATGCACACCTCCCAGCCACTCTGGGAGGCAGGAGGATCACTTTAGCCCAGGAGTCTGAGGTCGCAGTGAGCTATGATGATATCACTGCATTCTAGGCTAGGGAACAGAGTGAGACCTTGTGAAAGAAAGAAAGAAAGAAAGAGAGGGAGGGAGAAAGAGAGAAAGAGAGAGAGCAAAAGAAAGAAAGAAAGAAAGAAGGAAGGAGAGAGAGAAGAGGGACAGAGGGAGGGAGAGAAGAAAACCACCAACTAGGAAGGAATATGTGCAAAATGCATCCATTAACAAAGGCTAAATATAAAAAGCATTTTTATAAATTATTTAGAAGTTTCTACCTTCAGTTGAAAATGGGCACAAATACTAGTTTGCAAAAAAGGAATATATCAATGACCAATAAGACAACTTTTAACATGTTTGCTATGGTTTGAATGTGTCCCCCGAAGTTCAGGTGTTGGATACTTAATCCCCAGTGCAACAGTGTTGAGAGGTGGGACCTTTAAGAGGTGAGTAGGTCGTGAGGGTTCTGCCCTCACAAATGGGTTGATGGAATGATTGCTAGAGTGGGTTAGTTATTGTGGGAGTGGGTTCCTGATAAAAGGATGAGTTTGGCCCCTTTCCCTTCTGTCTCCCACATGTGCTCTCTCGTCCTTCCACATTCCACTATGGGATGATGCCACAAGGAGGCCCTTGCCTGATGGGGGCCCCTCGGCCTTGGACTTCCCAAACCCCAGAATTGTAAGAAAAAAATCTCTGTTGTGTATCAATTACCCAGTCCTGGGTAGTCTGTTATAGCAGCACAAAATAGATTAGACAATGCTCTACTTCACTAGTAATTAAATAAATACAAATGAGAACAATGAGATAGCATTTTGTTTATTGAAGATAAAACTTAGTGGTACACCAATATATAATAGCAGGTCAAAGCAGCATCTATTACTACACATTCATTTATTACTACTACATTCATGTATTTACTTATTATAAGATCAGTCAATGAGAATCACCCAATTGCACGAATATGCTCCGTGGCCAGGTGTTAGCAGGACAGGACTGTGCATGTGGACATGCTGTTGTATGACCACCATTGCAGTGTGACTGGCACTCTCCCAACAGAAACGCTGCTCCACTTCTGTGTTAGCAGAGCTCAGGACAGGAGACTGCTGAGAGGTGCTCCCTTACCAGTGTGCACGGACCTAAATTGGTAAAATATTAGCTTCCTTATCAATCTCACACTTAAGAGGGTTCTAGATGGACACTGTGACAACAGGGACACATTCTAGGGCTGCACAAAATGAGCTGATCCTGGCTGGGTGTGATGGTTCATGCCTGTGATCCCAGCACTTTGGGAGGCCGAGACAGGAGGATCACTCGAGGGCAGGAGTTTGAGACCAGCCTGGGCAACATAGCCAGACTCTGTCTCTACAAAAAATACAAAAATTAGCCAGGCGTAGTGGTGCACACCTGTAGTCCCACCTACTGGGGAAGTGAGGCACGAAGATTGCTTCAGCCCAGGAGTCCAAGGCTGCAGTGAGCTATGATCAGTCCACTGTGCACTCCAGCCTGGGCAATAGAGTAAGACCCTGTCTCTTAAAAAAAAAAAAAAAAAAAGAGCTGATCCTGAGGCACAAGTTCACTTCCTGCTAATTTACCAACAAGGTAAAACTGGGCACATAACTCATTTGAGTGTGTATTATCAATTTGGTTTTTATTTTTGTCAGTTACACATGCACCTAATTTAAAGAGTCACAGCTGTTGCCATCCCTCATTTCCATCTCTGAGACAACCACCTTCAACTTTCAGCTCATTCTTCTGGTTTTGCCTCCATATCCCTAACACAACACACTACTCCTTCCTGACCTCCAATATCATTATATCGTCACTTGGTTTAGATCAGTAGTTACAATTTACACCATGATGATACTGCATAAACCCTATTCACATCTGAGCCACACAATGTATCATGATAACTTTTCCTTTCCTGCTCAACTTCTTATTTCCTTTGGAGTTCATAAATGCTGTCTTTTAAATTTTGCTTAATTTTCTATTACTAATTCAACTCTAAATTCTGCCAAATGTCCAAATCTCCCCTAAGGCATTGCAGTGTATCAGGTATTGTGTCAACTCAAAAGAGACTCTGCTTTCCAAGCATGGGGCCCAGCCTCCATCCCTGACCTCTCTTCACCAGCACCCCTTCACGCCTCTCTCCTGTAGAGTCCCCAGCTTCCTGGATCCATCGCTGCCTCTTTCTTGGTTTACTCCCTCTTTTTGATGGAGCACACCCTCAAGTAGCTTCCTAAGAAAGGGCATTTTTTCAGACCTTATCATTCTAAAAAGGCCTCACTCATGATTAATGGTTTAGCTGAGCTCAAAAATCTGGGTTAGAAATTATTTAATTTCAGTATTTTGAGAGCTTTCATCCATTGGCATCAAGCTTCCAGTTCTGTTGTTGAGAAATCCGAAGTCATTCTGGTGCTGGTCATTTGTACATTACCTATTCTTTCTCTCTGGACATTCATAGGATCTTCTCTTTGCCTCCAGTGTTCTGAAATTCCCATCGATGTGCCTTAAGTATGCATCTATTTTCATTCGTGGTTCTGAGCATTCAGTGGGTCTTCTCAATCTGGAAACTTGGATTTAATTTCTGTAAAATTCATTTGGATTATTTCTTTTATGATTTTCTCCCTTTGTTCTCTCTTTCTAGACCTATTCTGTAGATGTTAGGCCACCTAGACTGGTATTTTAATACTTTTTTCTCCTTTTTTCCTCTCATTTTCAAGTTTTTCTTTTTAACATGGAGTCTTGCCATACTGCTCAGGCTGGTCTTGAACTCTGGGACCAACTGTTCTCCTGGGTTTTCCATGTCCATGGTTGTGTTTTTCGTTTCCAAGAGCTCTTTATATTCTCTAAGTGTTCCTTCTTTGTAGCACGCAGTTCTTTCATGGTCAACACAACATCTTCTCTTTCCTTCTTCAGGATGTCAGTGCTGGTGTTGTCTAAGCTGTCTCCTCCGAGCAGTCTCTTCTTCCTCCCGGTTGTCCTTTTTCTATTTGTTCCGTTTCTCCTTCCCATGTCAGAGGCATCGCTGAGACGTCTGTCGTCCTGGCTCGCTGGAGAGAGCAGATCCGGCGCCTGCACCTCGCAGACAGCCTGGAGACCGACAAGACTGTGGAGTGCAGTGAGGAGGCACTTGGGGCCGGCAGCAGCTGCCCGTGCCCAGGAACAGCCGGGCCTTGCTGTGTGTGGGCGCTCAGGCTTCGTGACAGGGGACTGGGCACCCGGGGCTCAGCCGTGCGCTGAAGCGGGGTGAGAGTGGGGTGCACACTGGCCTGCGCTAGCCTGAGCTCTGGTCCCCACGCTAGCGGGGCCACAATGCCCCCTTGTGGTCATTCACGGGGAGGGCCCGCACCAGCCCCTGAAGTCTGAGGTCCCGTTGGTGGCGTCATGGGCCTCAGGTGCACACCAAGCACCCCGCAGCCCAGCACAAGGTCTCTGACCAGGCTGGGCCTCGCATCCTCTGCTCTGCCCAGGCCCTTGGTGTCAGACGACCTGTGCTCTGCCCATGTGCCAAGCCACCCGAGGTACCTGCAACCACCAGCAACTGAACACAAATCCTGCAGAATGAGAATTTTGATCAGTCAGCCAAGAAATGATTCTGGGCGCATGTCAGGGGTCTTCCTCCAGCAGGGCTAAGGGTGGGCACAGGGCTGGCCACTGTGGCGGTGTGGCCTCAGGGCCTTCCCAAGGCCAGCCCCGACCCTGAGGGTCCTATGCCCACTGCTCTTCCACTCTCAGGGATCTGGCCCTCCCTGGGATGTGTCCTCACTGCCTGCAGCCCCAGAGCCAGCCCCACTTTCACTGGCGGGTAGCAGATGTCCTGTCCCGGGAGGGTAAGAGGTAGGGACCCAGGAGGGGGTCCCCTTCCTCACACCACAGAATGGCGCGAGCTGGGTGACCCGGACTGGGATGGTATTACCTGAATACTTCCTCACCAAACTCCAGAGACCCCTTCTCTACTTCCTGTGGCCCTCAGCCTGCCAGTAGCCCACCCTGGGCTCAGGTCTCAGACTCTTAAATGGCTTCCGGGATTTCCTCTGCCTTGTTTGCTTCTCAGGAGCAAATGTGATGGTAGCTGCAAGCCACTCAAATACACCATTGGGGCCATCCACTTTCTTCCCACACTTGTCTGTTTCCCAAGAGTCCTACGAGGTGAATGGATGAGCTCCACACACAGGACAAGGAGCAGGGTGACTCCTAACTCAGCTGCATCGGAGGGAGGAGCGCTGGCAGGGCCCTAGCCACGCCCCTATCCATGGGGCTTTGGGGGAGACTTGTGCCCCTCCTGGAGCCCAGCCTGGTCTTGCAGGTCCTTGCCAAGTGTCCATGGGTGGTCCTGGGGACAGGAATGTCTGGGCTCAATCTGTCCTGTCCCTCCGGTGGCCACTCCGCACCCTCCCCGGCTTGCTCCACTCCACCCACCCTGACTCCTCCAAGGTTCTCTGTCAGGCCCATCACATGCTCTCTGGGGCTTGCCCTTGCCATTCCCTCCACCTAGAAGGCTCTTTCCCCAGACACCTGCACGACTCCCTCTTGTTCTCCATCCACAGGTGCCTATCTTTCCTGACCTCCCTGGATGAAAGCCAGGAAGAGGGGCATGGTATGAGCTGGGGGCCTGTGGGGGTCAGAGAAGGCAACTGGAGGAGGTGGGGATGAGAAAGGGAGAGTCAGGTGGGGGGCTCTATCCTCCCCTCACACCCCTAACCGAGCTCTCCCCTGACCTGCCTGCTCCCTGCTGGGTTACAGCTTGGGGAGCTGGGAGGTGAGAGTGTGTGTGCCAGGTGGGAGCTCCTTGGAGGCTGTGGGGGACGCACACACAGGGCACTCGGGAGGCATGCATGGCAGTCCTGTCTCTGAGGCACCAGGCCTGGGAGGGACCTGCTGGGCAGCTCAGGGCCCCTGTTTGTCTGCTCTATGACCACCTTGGCACCCATGTCGAGTTCCTGCCATGGTGCCCATCTGTGAGCCCCACCTCGTGCAGGCTGTTAGCTGTGCAAAAAGTGGAAGAAATGAGCATTCCAGGCACAGGGGATAGCAGATGCAAAGTCCTGAGACAGGAAAGAACTTGGTGCTTTTAAGGGCTCTCTCAGAACACTGGTCCGCAGTGAGCCTGGGAAGAGGGGTACAGATGTGTCCAAAAATAGGTGGGGCCGGGCTGCTGGCATGGGCCTCAGCGGCTTCAGGCTGTTGGTGGGGCTCAGGTCTGCTCCATCTTCCCACTCAGAATTGGCAGCTACCTGGGGCTTGCTCTTCTAGGGGCCATGGGGGGTAGCAGAAGTACACAACCCATCTAGGACCTTATCTTGCAGGCTCCTGCTGACATCTGGGGGCCGTCCAGTGTGGAGTGGGCAGGGAGGTAGACATGGTCTGTTCCGGGTCAGGCACCCAAAGTCATGCGGCAAAAGGGTGTGTGGCTGGAGGTGGTGAAAAGCTGGCAGCAACATTCTATCTACCACAATAAATAGTATACATTCACTGCAAACAGCGCTGTTGTCGGGGTCCCCAAGACAGTCCTCGGGTTCAGGAATTTACTAGGACTCCCAGAACACAGACAAGCTGTCATACTCACAGTTTTGATTTATTACAGCAAAAGAACACAGACGAAAATCAGCAAAGGAAAAAAGCACAAAGAGCAGGGCCCAGGGGAGATCAGGTAGGAGCTTCTGTGTCCTCTCCTAGTGGATTTATATTGATTTATTCTCCCAGCAACTCCCGGAGTGTTGCCAACCTGGGAAGCTCACCTGTGCCTTGGTGTCCAGAGTTTTTGTCAAGGGTTGGAGGCATGAGCGCCCCTTTGGCTGACCTGAGTCACTCAGTCTCCAACCCCTCCACAGGTCAAGCTCATACATCATGACCCAAGGACCCCATCATAAATCACAGTGTCAGCCCAGACTAGCTGGTGTGGCCCAAGGCCCCCAGTTAAGTTATCAGAGTGGATATTCAAGAGCTTAGCAGCTACCTCCTGAGAGCTGCTCAAGGGCCAAGCCCTGTTTGGAATGTGCAGGATTTGAATACCCTAAGCCTGCTGAGTTAATCCTACACTGCACAAATCCAAACGAGTTGCAGAACATGAAAAGCAAATGCTCCCTGTATCAGCTCCTGCCGAACTCTACGCTGTGCCCGTTTGTGGACTCACCCAGTTCTGCATGTCTGGCTCCCTTTCATCGTCTAGGTTGCAGCTGAAATATCACCTCCTCTCTAATCACTCTCTTCAAGTAGATGCCTCCCATTTCTCCTTCTTAGCCCTTTAGTTGTTTCCTTATATAATTTTTTCCCCTTTTCCTTAAATAAAATTTCCTTACTTTGCACTTATTCTTGTTTTGAGAAGGGATCTGTCTCCACCATTAGAATGTTTGCCCAGGAATCCCCAGTGTCTGGCCCAGGACCTGAATCTGAGTTGAAGGCATGACCATGTTGAGTACTTCCCATGTGGTCTTGGTGAATATTTACTGCATCAGTAAGTCAGGTGTTCTTGGAGGTTCGTGATTCCTCATCCATGATTCTGAAATCCAAAAAGCTCAGAAACTTAAAATATTTTCTTAAAGTTGGTGCAAAATCTGACCTGAACAGCTATAAGGCTTTTCCCGATCTTTATCTCACTTGGTTTGAAGGGTCATCCTGTCTCTGCAGAAATCTTGATTTATCTGGTTTTGTGCTGTACCATGCCCCAGTGGGAGCACAAAGTAATATTTTAGTTATTATTTTTCTATCGTTATGGAACGAACTATCCCAAACGTTAGCAGCTTAAGACAACAGGAAACATTTATTACTCCAGGTTCAGTGAGTCAGGACTCCAGGAGCAGTTTATCTGGGTCGGCTGTGGCTCAGGGTCTCTGTGGGGTCAATCTGTTGGCTTGGGCTGCAGTCTTTCCCAGGCTTGACTGGAGCCAAAGGATCCAATTCCAAGGTGGCTCTTTCACCATGGCGGGCAAATTGATGCTGGCTGTTGGCATGAAGGCTCAGGGCTTCTTGAGTGTCCTCATGATATAGCACTCCCTCAGAGTGAGTGCTCTAAAAGAGGGCAAGGCAGTAGCCAAGATGTTTTTTGTGACCTAGCAGCGGAAGTCACATGCCAGCACTTCTGCAATAGCCTATTGGTTACAAAGGTCAGCCTTACCCAGTGCATTGGAGGGCACCACACAAGAGCGTGGATATTGGAAGGAGAGAGATGCTTTGGGATGCTGGCTACCCCAATTATATGTACCTATTTGAAACCCAAAGATTCTGATTTCCAAAACATATCTGGCCTGGAGCGTGTTGAGTGAGAGACTGTGGATTGCAGGATGCCTGTTTAACAGTTGAGGGACCAGGCTCAAGGGCACTTGATGACCTGCCCCAGGCTACACATACAGCAATTGCAGTGAAGACTCACCCCACCTGTAACAGTTCCGGGCCCAGTGCTACTTCATTTCTTCCACCCCTGTCCCTGCCAATTCGGTATGAAGCGCAGAGGCACTGTGCTGGGCAAGGGTACACTCTGTCCTCCAGTCCCCACAACACCCCTACCAGGTATGGAGGGCACTCATTTGACCTTTTTTCTGCTGAAAGGAGGCCCAGGCTTTGACGGGTAAGAAGGAGCCTTCCATAGCAGAGCCAGGTCTGCTCAGCGCAGCGTCAGCGCCACAAACACCTGGCGGGGTGTGGCTGCACTCTAGACTTGCCTGATTCTACGAGTTTGAGTGTTTTCCTGGACTCAGCGCAAGCATGGCTGTGGATCATGTAAAGGGGACGAGGGGAGGACGAGTGCACACACACAGGGAAGAGACCCCTACCGGATCCGGAGCAGGGGACACCCAAAAGACCCCATATGTGCTTGGGCTTCACTGTTGGGACACTCGGCTGTGGAAAAACGTTCAGCGATTGTGTGGGAGGTTGTGGAGAGGAAAAGGATGGAGAAGCCAGGATGGGAAAGGGCGAGCTCCCTGCTGTCTCTGCTGTCCCGCCAACCCACACCTGCGACATTATAAAGGGGTGTGCAGGGGCCTGGGGTCCTGCTCTGGGCCACGGCCCTGGGCTCCGGGTGGGGAGGGCACCTCTCTGGACTCTGTCCCATGTGACCGAAATGCCACGTGCTTGGCGCTCTGGAAGCTCAGCTCTTGGAACCTCACCCTTTTCCTGTTGCTGTTTGGCCCCCGGAGCGAATTCGGCCCCTCACTCAGGTCAATACCTGGCGGTCGTCTTCGACTCCTTTGCAGTAGCTGCATCAGAGGCCGCTGAACACTAAACCCCAGCTACGGCCGGGGTCCGCTCCCCGACAACTCCCCAGATACAGGGGGGATGGGGCCACTGGGACAGATCCCGCAACCGCGGGCGGGCGTGGGGTGGAGGTGAGAACAAAAGTGCGCACGGCAGGGGCGGAGCCGGGCTCTCGCGGGGGGCGGGGCGCGCCGGGGAAGGTTCCGGGAAGGCCGGCAGCCCGCAGGGCCGGGCGCGGAAGTTGCGCGGACGCGCGCCTTCCACGCAGGCCGCGGCCATGTCGTCCTGCGACGTGGGGTCGGGAGGGCGGGAGGGGACCCCGCGCGCAGCCGCCGCGCTCTGCAGCCTGTACCACGAGGCGGGGCAGCGGCTGCGGTGCCTGCAGGACCAGCTGGCAGCCCGGGACGCCCTGATCGCGCGCCTCCGCGCCCGCCTGGCGGCGCTTGAGGGGGACGCGGCGCCATCGCTCGTGGACACGCTGCTGGAGCAGGTGGCGCGCTTGCGGGAGCAGCTGCGGCAGCAGGAGAGCGGCGCTGCAGAGGCCCAGTTGCGCCAGGTGCGGGGCTGGCGGGGCGGTGGGTGTGGGTGTGCCTGTGAGGGGCGCGCGGCTGCGAGGGGGTGAGGGGGGCTGGGCTGTGCGGGGCGTGAGGGGCCTTGGTTCCGGGATGTTGTGTTCTGGGGTCCCTTCCAGTCCTCACCTGTGAACGTGTCTTTCGCTGGTAGCACTCCAGCTCTGTTCCTGCCCTGATAACAGACAGATCCTTTTTCCTTCTCAATCCTCCTTGTCACTGATGTTACTTTACGTCTGTTCTTAATGAAAAGCCATAAGCGCGAGAGAAGAGTAACAGTACTGTTGTGTAACGGTTATTTGCGAGCGCCCCAAACATTTGGGTGAACTCTAGCATCTATTGTTCCATTTGGTCCGTGACTATTATCCCAGTTTTCTCAGGAAAGAAACTAAGCCTGCAAAAGGAGTAGCCTGTGAAAGATAGTTTTTGTTTCCAGGATTGGCCCCACAGCCTGACTTTAGAGAGAAAAAGAAACATACCTCCTTTTCTAATTATAAGAGTAATTTTGAATATCCGAAAAATAAAAATAAAGAATAAAATAGCTACCTTAGTCTCACAATGCAGGGATAGCTAGTGTTTATGTCTTGGCATGGTTCCTTCCTGTTTTTCCTCTGTGTATATGGTATACGTACACTTGGCATGGTTGAATTCATGCTGTCTATGTGGTTTTACTTAATATTATGTTGTCAATATCTGCATTATTTAAAATACCTTCAGCAATCAACTGTCTTCCCCATTCTTGCTCTCTCCCTCTTTCTGGAAGGTGGATCATGACTCATCAGAGCAGAAGGGAAATTTGGAGGTCATCTTGTCTGTGCCAACAGATTTTAGTGTTGTGGACACTAAGAGCCACAGATGAGTACAGAGCAGGAACCCAAAGGGACCATCTAGAATTCATTGCCAGAATGTTGATGGGAGAGTTAGGGGATATGGGCACTTCACAACCAGAGCAGGATTATACTCGCAGTCTGGTGGCCATTGGTGTTCAGCTCACGTGTGTCCCCAGTGTCTTCTGTATCTATGGCCACTAACTGGGAACTCATCACAGGTCCCTTATGGCTCCAGATAGAACCAAGTCCATGGTCCCAGCATTACTGGTCCTCCTACTTCTGACATGTATGTTTTGTTTTGGGATCTTTAAGGAGCATTTTAATGATCTGGTATCTTATGCAATCATGTTTTTATTATTCATCCCAACATTCAATCTGAGGTCAATCACAGAACCTGTGGAAGAATGGAGAGGTTTATCGCATCCTAGAGGCTGTGGGTTCACTGAGGTAGCAGTGCAGAGGTAAAGCCATTGGAGGAAGCAAGCTGTTGGTAGGTTGCTCTCTTCTATGGCCATGTCAGCCAGCCCATTAGGAACAGGGACCCTGGACCAGTAGGGACAGAGAGCTCCCAAAGAGGATGGTGAGGCTCAGAGGTACGGAAGAACTGACCACTGCATCTGTGGCCAAGCTGTGGCCAGCATGTGATGGGGCCAGATCAGGCCAGTGAATTGTGGCCCTCACTGTGGCCATAGTGGGACCCAAGACCTCACCTCATCTGTAACACAAGGACTGGTTGGATAACTGTGCAAACTTCTTCAGTTAAGACTTTCTGGAATATTGTTACTACTCAACCCCATCCCGTCACTACCTTAGGGACTGGCCTCCCAGGCCTCGCCAGGTCCTGGCATATCAGCCCTCTTTCCCTTCCAGCTTTTCTTTCCCTGTTCTGGCACACTCTTTATGGAGGTCAATAGGGTAGGGTACGCCCTTGACAACAGGCTGTGGTAGTTTTTGCCCTTACTGTTTGCCTTGCTCCCCCACCAAGCTCAAGCTCTTCCAGAGTGAGGAAGGGTCTTGCTATCTCACTGCTTCCCCAGGGCAAATCTTTTTTTTTTTTTTAATTTTTTTAATTTATTTCAGCATATTATGGGGGTACAGATGTTTCTGTTACATATGTTGCCCTTGCCCCCACCTCCCTCCCCAAGTCCGAGTTTCAATTATGTCCATCATTTGGGTGGTGCACATTGCACTCT
>CAUYSK010063961.1:0-12361 GCA_963575035.1 Avahi laniger | reverse complement strand
ACACAAAAAAAATTGGATATCAACAAGAGGCATTCCTTATATTACTAGCAATAAATATTAGAATAAATATTTATGAAATTGAAAAGGGAGTATTTTAAGAAAAAAGCAGTATTTTAAGAGCAGGAACCACTTCTATAGTTATTGAGAAAAACTGGGTTTTATTTTTGTTTTTGGTGGAGGAAGGAGTCTAATTTAGTCTTAAATTGAGATCAGTTGCCAACGAAAAGTCCAAAAACTTGCACTTTCTTATCTAAGAATTTATAGAAAGAGGAAAGTGTGTGCTGAATGTTTTAAACATCTCCAACTGACCATACAAAGTCTGATTTTTAAATTTACATTTATAACTCATTTGTATTAAAACTATTTTAACATACATGTGCTTTTTCAAATTAAAATGAAGTAGAAAATACCAAATGCATCAATTTTTATTAGCTAAGGAACTAAAGTGTCTGAATTTTTGTGATAGTTTTGAATGTTGTGCTGCTTAATACAGAATGGAAAATATAATTCTCAGGTATCCGAGAATCTTGTTAAATTGAAGATTATTCATTGCTTTAGCATCACAAAGTTTTGGTTTTGACTATCATAAGTGAAAATATCTTCATTTAATGTTCTAAGTAGTAGTAATATTAGAATAACAAGAATAAGAAGAAATTGTTCTTTTAAAATATGTAAATTCTTAAAAATAAAACAAAATTTCTGTGTATTAAGGTCATGGTTTTGTGGATTGGAGAAGGTAATATTAACTAAATTGATCCTCTTTATGAATACTGACTTAAATACATCATTCAGGCAACTCTTCAACTCCTAGTTTATCATCATTGCATCGATGACTCAAGTCCCAGGAAACAAGAAGAAAGGCTTATTTGGATCTTAAATCCTACCTTCTCAAATCTTTGGGATAGAAATGATTAAAATCTTTCTTAAAATGACAAGTGTGATGAGTTTTGGTAAACCAAAATATAAGTAATACAGTTCAACTTTATAAATCAACACAAAGGTTCAGTCATCGATTTCTTAATGATTTTGAAGTTTTCATTTCTCCCATTTCCCAGTGCTGTTTTTTTTTTTCAATTTTTTTTTTTGACATATCTTCATAATGTCTGCGCTATTTATATATGGAGACCAAAATGATTACATTCTGTGTAAGAATCTGTTGGCTAGGACTCGTGAATTAGATTGGAAATGTTACCGACTATAATGAAAAACAAATGATCCAGAATGACTGATTAAAAGTTCTCCTGAGTACACAAATCAGATGTGGGAAGAAAGACAAAGTGGTTATAGTATCCTGAGGCAGTAAGTTTCTGGTTAGATTGATGACTTGTTTATGCATCTACATATATGCCTTCTACTTTGACCAATTTAGATTTTCAGGAGAATTGGTTTGAAATTTACGGTCCTAAAAGTTTAGACAATGACCCATGTTTTGTGTCTTGAATTAAATGCCTACGGACTTGAAGACATAGCAAAATACTTAATAGGAGTAGGTTCTTTAAGGATTGGTGTAAACTAATAATACAGATACAAATAAGCTGTTTCTTTGAGTCAGCAAATGATTTTTTTAAATATCTATAATATTGATACTTAGCATATTTAATTTTGGCAGTGGCATCTGGATAGAATCCATAGAAACAAAAGTGGCCTGAGTGTACCACTCATCATAGCAAGCTTAAGAGGGCTTTTGCCACCTGATTTTTCTCCATTTTGAGAATGTAGAGTTGAATTTATTAAAAAATGATTTAAGTTCCTGCCATGTGTTAGGGACTGTTTTAAGCCCTGAGAACACTATAGTGAGTAATACTAAGTCTGTCTTCATGGCGTTTAAAGTCTAGTTAGATATAAACAATACTGTATATAAGCTGATGGCAATTCCTATGAAGAAGAATAAAACAGGGTAAGGATTTGAGGAGGGTGGAGGGGAGTGGTATTTTGAATGCAGTGTTGAGAGAAGACTGCAGAAGGTAAGAATCGAGCAGGGGCCTGAAACAAGTGATAGGGCTATGAGATAGAAGATACGCAGGGCGGTGGTTCCAGGCAGAGGACCCGAGTGCACAGGCCCTGAGGTGAGAATGAACTTCATGTCTAGGAATCCTAAGGTTAGTGTCTATAGAGCTTAATGAGCAAAGAGGACTGGTAGGGGGTAAGGTTCAGAGATAGGCAGAGCAAGATCGTTTGAGGCCCTAAAACCATTGTAAGCAGGTTTTGAGATGTCCAACAAGCATTAAAAGAAATCCTCTGGCTGTTGTGTGAATAGATTAGGGTGGAGCAAATGTAGAAAGAGGGTGAGTGCTTTGGAGACTTGCAGGTCCAAGTAAGAATAACAGCAGAGGTTAAACAGCTAATTAACATGATAATTAAAATGGCAGCTGAGTGTAAGCTAGAAGCATAAAACCCAGGCCCACTTGAATGATTAGAGGAAGCCTGTAGTTGGTCCTTTGTGAGGAAACCACTGTGGCTGGTTGGATGTTGGTGTCAGGGAGGACCAGGTTGCTGGGATATGTGTGTTGAAATGGAACTCAATTGCAGAGCGTTCAGTTAGACACACCTCAATTCATGGCTCACCTTCAGTGTTGGTCCATGCAGTATTTACTTATTTCCATTTATCTTCATTCTTCATTCTCTGTAACAGATTTTATTTTCCAAAGATGGCCATAACAATAGATCCTTCTCCTGTTATTCCAGAACCTTGCCTTGTAGAGTTTAATTCTCTTCTTAATCTGGGCAGATTTGTAACTCACTTATAACCAACAGAATGCAATAAGGATGATACTTTGTGACTGCCAAGGCTAAGTCAGAAAAGGCAATGAGCAGAAATGAAAGTCCTGCCTTGATCCCTGGAATACTCATACCGGAGCCTTGTGCCAGCGTGGGAGCAATCTGACTTCCCTGAGGCTGCTACATAATGAGGAAGCCTAAACTATCCCACACGGAGAAAGCATGTGTAGAAGTTCTGAGACCACATGAACAGAGAGAGATGTCTGGCCAGGCTTCAGCTGCACCACCGCCCCCACCCCTGTGTCCCACCATGTCACTGTAACTACATGAGAGATCCCAAGCCGGACTGCCCAAATGAGATGTTTCCAAATTTGTGGCCCCAAAACCATGAGAGATAATAATTATTCTAAGCCTCTAAAGTTGGCCATGATGTATGTTATGTGACAATAGTACTAGTGTCTGGAAGTAGAAGTACCAAAATAAAAATAAATCCAAAACATGGCACTGGCTAAAAGGGCCTTGAGAAGACTGTTTATGAATCTAAAGGGCCTTGCAGAAAATGTTAGCAGAAGCCTAGAGTCTCAAGGATGCTTTCAATGAGGGCTAAAGGAGAGTTAAAAAAAAATGTAATTGGGAGTGGGAGAAAAGGGGACCCTTGTTATGTAGTGGTGGAAAGTCTGGCAACACTGATGCCATTGTAACATGGAAAACAGGAAATATACCCAAAAAACTAGGTGATCTAGATAAGGAAATGTCTGGATAAAATACAAAAAGTATCCCCTGGCTGCTGCTTGCTGCCTATGACAAAATTTAAGAGGAGAGAGGCAAACTACAGAACTGAAAGGTGGCCTTATTAATAACCTACCTAACAGAAGAAAATAAATTGTTAAACAGAAAGTAAGAAAAATACACTGACAGCACATAATTGCCCTTTAAAGAGAAAACTCACAACACAACTACCCTCTTTGTTTTGTTTAATTAAAACATGTGGCCTAACTCTAAGAGTTTCGTTTTCTTAGTCTCGAAGAGCCTTAAGTGAACAGTAGGGTTGCAAACTCCCTCCTCAAACTCTGTTTCAGTTCCTGCCAAAAACCGGATTCTAAGGACTCTCGTAAGCCAGCCTCACAGAGAAAAGAGAGAAAATAAAGAACACCTACAACAACTTTGCTGCTGCTTCTGTTACCAGCCTACTAAAGCAGAGGGGAAAAAAACAAAAAACATTTTTACCCTTTAAAACTCCAAGCAGCTTTTTCTCAGGGCCCAGCATTTCTACTCCTTCATTCATGTGCCATGGCCACTCACCCCCGCCCCCATTGCTCTATTTCACTCTTTCTTTCTTTCCTTTTTGTTTCCTTCCTTCCTTCCCTCCTTCCTTCCTTTCTTTCTTTCTTTTCCTTTCTCAGAAAAATAAATTTTTACTTCTGTATATCCTAAACTCTGTGTGAGAAATCTTTCTCCACCCATGTATGAATTTCACACCCTTTCAAGAAAGCAATTACATATAAAGGAGCCAAGACTGTTTCTCATTCTCAGATTCTTCCAGGTCTCAACTGATTTTCAAATTATGAAATGGATTCAGGGGAAAACTCCAATCCAGGGTGGAACTGTACGATTTTTTATTAGGACCTCAGAAAGATCTAAGACAGTATTTTTAGACCCTTTCAGAAAAAAAGGGTGCCATCTAAAAGTGTGCCTTCTAGATCCTCTCCATTCAACAATAGGGTTTGTAAGACTATTTAAGGGTGATGTTCCATAGCAATCTCATAATTACCCTTTTTTAAGTGGAGTAAATTCTATAAATTGATACATAAGAAATCCATAAGGTTTTTAAAAGAATTGTATCAGAATTGTAGGCTGAAAGGCAAAAAGACAGTACAAAATGAAAAGAAGTCTTTGTACTCCTAAACTTTTACAGGCAGGCAGTAGACTGAGAAAACTACTCGGCTATAAACACAGACCACATTTTTTTATGAGAAAGGAAGGATATCTCAGAGAGTGGAAACAAGCGCACAAAAGGCAGAATCAAGAACCATGGAGAATAACCCCTATAGAGTAGGACTGAGCCCTAATCAAGGAATTTACAAGCTGTACCTAGCTGGATTTCAGACTTGCTATGACCGGAGACTGCAGTGTGCTTTTCATTTCCCCCTTTTTGGAAAGTGTGTCTATTGTAGTTATTCTAAGCCTGTCCCACGATTGTATGTTCTATATGGAACATGCAAGAGGGGAGATAATTTTCCCTTTGGTTCACAGTCCTTTGGATCAAATAGAATGGTACTCAATGTGCTGTACTTGATGAGCCATAGCTGAGGAGCCTTGGATGAGATTTGGGGCCTCAAGTCTAACTCTGAAGTCATAAAGGTATGAGATTTTGTGGTTTCTTGGGCAGGGGTGAACACATCTTACATGGAAAGAAATGTGAATTGTGGCCACAAAGCAGACTGTAGTATGTTGTCTTCCAAAGATGGTGACAACAATATCTCTCAAGCCACATGTTCTAGAACTTTGCTTCACTCCTTCAAGATATGGAGTCTAATTCCTCTCTTGAATATGAATGGGCTTGTGGTTTTCTTGTAACCTGCACGATGCTGTGGAAGTGGTACTTCATGACTTTTGAGGCTAGGTTAGGTCCAACTTTGCAGGGATACTTGTGCTGGAGTCCCAGAATACTACGTAAGTAGTATGACTGCTCTGATGCTGTCATACTTTGCAAAAGCACAAACTAGCCCATGTGGAGAAGCCCAACAGCCCCCAGATGCTCCAGACCCATTTCAGCTCTCTTACTCTGCTCCGTCTAATTGCAACTGCCTGAGACACCCCCAAGGCTGAACCATGCGGTTCCAGTTGAGCCCTTCTCAAATTCCTGGCCCACAGAAGCCATGAGAAATAATAAAATGATTGTTTTTATTTTAAGCCACTAGTTTTGGGGGTTGAATGTTTACAGAGCCAATAGTAACTGAACCATTCCTGTTACCACCCAACTCCATAGAAAGAAACTATTATAGTGATCTTGGGGTTCTTTTGTGAGAATGCATTTTTCATTTATATGTATTGTACTGTGCAATAGATTTTGCTTTTTCTCCCCATTCAGCATTTAAAAAATATGTCCATGTTGCCGTTATTTCCAGCTGCTGTGTAGTATGCCATAGGTTACATCCACCATATCTTACTAAGCTATCTCTTAGTGATGAACCACTAGGTTGCCTCCAATACCCACACCACACATGCCCTGGTACATGTTCCCTCATGGCCCTCCGTGGGAGTTTCTTGGGACCACACACCCAGGAGGGGAATGCAGAGGGTATATGTATACTTCTAACTAAGCACCACTGGGCTTCTCTAGGATCACTGTACCAGTCTACACTACCACAGCAGCCAGGACTCAAGCAAATAACAAGATTCTCGCTTGCTAGCCCAATTTCTACATTTTATCTGTAAAAAGAACTAGTGAATCTGCTGGAAGGTTTGTTTTCCATAAGTGCCCCAGATATCCATGGTTCACTTCCTTGCTTCATGAAGTTCTTACTTCAAATGTCACCTCGCCACCCTATTGCAAAGAGCCACCACCACTCTCCTTCCCTCTCATCTTGCTATGCTTTTCTTCATAGTTCTTACAATTTGACGTTTGTGTGCATCTAAATGTCTCGTGTTAGGGGAATAATAGGTGATCGATGAAGATTTGTTAAGAATGAATTACCAAGAGCCTGGCTTAACCAGGTGCTATTCTGAGGACCCCTACCCCACCCCCAGCTCTTCACCCACCCCATCCTCACTCGGGGGGCAAAAGTATTGGGAGGTACAGAACCTCCCCGATCTCTCTGTGCCTGCCCTCTGGGCTCACTATGCACAGGCTTAACGGCATCAGGATATTCTGTTAACACTTAGAACTGTCCTTTCAGAGGGCAGAACTTTGTTTCCATCTGTGTTTCAGGTACCACTGGTGTCCTAAGTGTTTGTAGTGAGGTTTGCTTCATCATAGTTTCTTGTTAAAGGGATGAATGAAACCATTAGGCCCTAACCTCTGATCTCATTTAATGATCCTAAGACAAACAAAGAAGAATATTTAGTAAAAAAAAAAAAAAAAAAAAGGCAGTCAATAGAAAGTGCTTGGATGAATAATGTAGCCCTGCACTGTCTGTTAATATAGCCCCTCCTAGGATAGGATAAAGCTATACACAGCAAATTAAATTTAAATTAATTCAAATAAAATTTAAAATTCAGTTCTTTAATCACGCTAGCCATATTGAAGTGCTCAGTGGCCGCATGTAGCTAGTGTACTGTGCAGACGCAGGTGTTTCCATCATCAGAGAAAGTACTATTGGGCAGCACTGTATAAAGAAAACAACTTCTCTAGACATGTTTTGGAAATGCAAACCTGCTTTTAGAGTTCTTGATAGAATCTCTTCTGCCTTCTTCTTCACAATCAAAAGGGTCAGAGTTTTGTTCTATCATTAAAAATAACAACTTTTGTTATTTTTGTATACTTTTGGGAAGACAGTTCTCTTTCCTCCTGGCTTATATTGGAGGACACCTCTCAGCCTACTAAATGTGTATACAACTCTACATAGTTGTACAGAACATCTCCTGTTTGCACCAAAATCACACTGAGAGAAAATTTATTGTCATATAACGAATGTTTTCTCAGAATGAACAAATCTTCCATATTATTTAAACTTTACGTGCCATGTTAATTGTCCCTCCTTTGGGGGCCTGGATGAAAAGTTGGAAAGTTGCTTTTTTCCCTTTTGTTGTCATTAATTCTTCGAATTCCAAAGTTGTGTGTTTAAGGGTAGATTTAGTCAGTTGTTGATAGTTGACCCTTGATTATTATAAACATCTGCTTCAATTTTAAAATTATAAAATAAGAATTAGGGGGAAAATCAAATGTTATAAATTTATTTGGGACATTTATTGCCACCACTTTGGAAGCCTTTGAAAATTCAAGCAGAAACCAGTACACTTCCATCTTTTTTTTACTTTCAATAAATAATATCTTTGTGTATATGCATATATAGATATACTTAATTAATGAATCATTTAACAGGGTTTTAAGTTTTATACTGCATTCATCCAAAACAGCTCTTTCCAGATTGATAGGATGCAAATGAGGTAAGAATTAAGGCAAACCCAAGAGGCATGCAAAGGTAGTACATTTATATTCACTGGTAATACAAGCTCTTGTGTGTGGACCAGACACAGGAGCCAAGGCCCCTGTATGTGTCTGTCCAGTACTATTTTACAGGAGGGTGGTGACACAGCTTATAATTGTTACATTACCATGGGGGTCTCGGTGTTACTAACATTATGTAATCAAGGAGACACGAGCATTAGCAAAACATGTACAAGAAATCATATAACTCTTTGTAGCACATTTCTGCCCAGGCTTTGGAGGAGGGTTTTTATGACATGATATTACACATATCACATTGTGGCAGGTTGTTTGTTTTGTTTTATAATAGATGCTTTTAAAATTCATTAGCAAATGACATTCTCATGCACACAAGTGTTTCAAACACAAGAAGCAAGTCCATTTATAGATAGTCCAAGCAATATTTGTGTGTGTGTGTGTGTGTGTTTGTGTGTGTGTTTGTGTGTGTTTGAATAGCTGCAGACTGAATGGAACATTGAGACTTTTGTGTAGTCCATAGTGTTGACACCAGCTCATTTCTGAATGTCGCACTGCAGGAGTAATACAATGGAAGGGTCGCTCTTTGCAGCTTCTTTGAATTCATCCAGTGTAATCTGGTCGTCTTTGTTCTTATCCATCTTGCTGAAAATCTTGTCTACTCGCTGCTCGGGCGTGAGGCCATCCTCATTCATCTTCATCATGATCACAGTGCCCACCATTTTGTAGATAGCCTGGGGGAAATGAACATTGCGGATGGTTTTAACAGAAACCCAGGAGGACAGAGAGCTCTTTTTGCCTTCCCTTCACCTGTCTGGATCATACTCATTCTCCAAACCTCAGCTTCCCTTTCCCCAGAGGACATTCACTCCTTGTGCTGCAAGTTCCTGTGGCAACACACACCACCTCCCCCATCAGAATACATCTCACACTTCATTACTGTAAAGTGCTTCTCTTCCCCACCCGGGGATATATCTACAAAGCTAGGAAGCATGTGTGTTGCTCACTACTGTAAGTCCAGGGCTTGGTATGGTGCCTGGCACATAGTAGGTCTTCAATAAATATTGATTGAAAGAAAAACTCCTTTAGCTTGCTAGAGCATTGGATGTAGGACAGAGGGCGCTAGGAGGGAGGGCCAAGTGAGAGTCTGACCAAAGTTGAAGAGAGAAGAGAGAAGCAGATCATAGAGTTTTCCTAGGATAGGATAGAGAATTTAACTGTATTTCAAATGACTCCTTAAATGCTATTCAATAAGAGATTGATATAATCAAATATGGCTGAATCTGGTGACCAAATGGATAACAGAAGAATTTAGGATGAGTCCCAGGTTTCTGGCTGGAGAAAGTGGGTAGAAAGGGTGGCTCACTGGTGAGATCAAGAATGATGGATTAGGAACAGGTTTGGGGAAGAAAATGATAAATTCAATTTTAAACATTCTGAGTTTGAGGTGCAGACAACAGTCAACAAGCACTAGCCCTGAAAATTTAAGAAAAGATAAAGTGTGGTCCCAGCTGATAAGAAACTTAGAAACCAACAGGGCAACTGTGGGGAACACTGGCCAACCAAGCCAAGTATACCATTACAAGCTCTGACAGAAATTAGTTTCGAAAGAGTTGTGAGTCAGGAACTCTGTTTATAAGTTAAAGAATAGAGTGAGAAGATTTCAATCCCAGTCAATTAATTGTGTACAATTAATTCTCATTATGGGAATTTCCTATTTATACAATAATATTTTTCCTTAGAAAAGTACCTTAAAAAGTAAGTACCCGTCTATGCAAAGACTTCCATGTGAACTTTCATAGCAGCATTATTAATATCTCCAAAGTGGAAACAACACAAATGCTCATCAACTGGTAAACAGATAAATAAAACATATCTATATAATGGAATACTATTTTAGCAATAAAAATGAGTGAGATACTAATATATGCTACAACATGGATAAATCTCAAAAAAAAAGGAAGCCAGACACAAGAGGCCACATATTATTATGCGACTCCATTTATGTGAAAAACCCAGAAGGGCAGCCAAATTCATGGGCATGACATAGAGTGGCGCTTGTCTGAATCTGGGGGTGTGAAGAGGCCTTTGGGCACGAGGGATCTTAGCGGGGGAATACAAATGTTTTAAAATTGTGTTACAGTATGGTTGCATATCTCTGTACATTTACTAAAAATCATTAAGTTGTAGAGTTAACATGAGTGATTTTGTGGTCTGTAATTTATAACTCATAAAGTTGTTTTTAAAAATGCCAATTAGGGAGAGTAAGTGCCTAGCAAGTGCCTTATATAAAAAGTTAGATGCCCATTGGGAGAAAATAGTTTGTGTGTGTTCACTTTTGTAGCTAGTTTGTATTGATTTATCATGGAAAAATCTAAGAAATTTGTCTTTAAAAGAAGAAGACTACTGAAATTTCAGTTTGCGGACAATTGGTAGACAGGGTCCTGATCAGCCTCGACGCAGCCTTAGTAGGTCACAAGGGAAAAGCAGAGACTGCACCGGATGCACCGTGCCTGACATTTGAAAAGAGACGCATGGCCCATCTATATATACGGAAGCTGCTGCTCTCACTGTGACCTTTAAAAGATGAAATCCAAAGGCCTTCTATGAGGCAATGGATATAAAGACAGCAAGACAAGTGCGCTATTAATAAAGTCAGGGTAATAAAAAATGTAAACACAAGAGGTCCATCTTGGACTTCAGGAAGCAAGGAAAATGGCAGAGTCTCATTAACTGTATCCCTGATGCAGTCCTGCAATTCAAACCATGAACATGACAACCAAGAAAGGATGTTTCAGATGAAGATTCTTCCTACAGGTAAATCAACAAAGCCCGAGGGCACATGAGACTCAGAACTCAGTGTGACCATGCCCCCGGCGAAAATATGGAATTCCTCTGGGCACTCCCAGGGTGTATCAAAATGTTTAGTATGACCTTCCCTGTAGACAGGATAAGTTATTGCATGTGCTTTCCTAGTAAGAAATAATAATTAAGTCTCGAGTATTCTCTCATTCAACCAGAATGTGTGGACCCATTAGGCCTGTGCCCAGCACTTCAAGTTAGACAGACTGTCCCTCGGGGGAGTTATGTGGCTTTGGCCGTTCTTCCCACGGCCCCCTCCCCTGTTAGCAGCACCTGTCTCACTCTATTGCCATTGCCTATTCACTTATCCGGGCACTGGCCCTCGGGTCTGGGGCTCCTCAAAAGCAGGCACTCGTGTCTTTTCAGTCTGTCTCTCGCCACCTTGCAGGGAGGCTGGCACCTGGAGAATGGCTGGCTCCAGGTTCCAGCAGCTTAGGTGGGGATAGAGAACTCCAGGGTGAAGTGGGCCAAGAAGGCTTTTTGGACAAAGCAAGATTTGAAGGGTGAGAGGATGAGGATGGACACAGAGCCCCGAAGCATGCTCCAGGTGAAAGGAATGGTGTGAGCGGAAGTACCCGGTCGGAGGTGCAAGTGTAGCGCCAGAGGCGGAAGGAGAGGTCAGAGCCCAGGAGAAACACAGACACACTGATCTCAGATCAGCTGCAGAGATGTGCAAGCCCGCGCCTGGGGCACGTAATAGCGCCTGCTCTGGAAAGGTTCTTGGCTGCGTGAATGACAAGCTATGGAAGCCCGGGAATGCCTTCATGAGAACATCACTGTAAGAGCACAGGTAGCTGGCCATGAACAAAGGGAAACTGCAGGCAGGAAAACGTGCGATGGCACAGGTGCTGGGGGCGGGAACCTGGCGAAATAACGGAGATGGCGAAGGGCGAGCAGGGCAAGAGGGAGCAAAGGGGGAAACCAGGTGGAAATGGCTGAGCGCTGAGCGGGGTGGTATTTTCCAGGGAGAGAAAACAAAGCAGACGCTTAAAGACAGTCTCCAGAAATAGCTACCATTTATGGAGCATTTACTGTGAGAGAAGAAGTGCGACAGGTCTCACTTCATCATTCCTATAGGCTCAGGGGGAGGTCTGATTACCCTTATTTGTTCAGAAGAACACAGAGGCTTTGGAGCTCAAAGTCCCACAGCCAGGAAGCCAGGGTGTGATATTCAAGCTCCCCCCTGTGGTCTCCACGTGCGTGTCCTCCCAAATTCCTCTGTGGAAATCCTCCCCCCCAGGGTGCTGGTATTAGGAGGTGGGGGGTCTTTGGGAGGTGATTAGGTCGTGAGGGTGGAGCCTTCACAAATGAGATTAGTGCCCTTGCGGAAGAGACCCCCAAAGAGCTGCCTCACCCCTTCCACCAAGTGAGGACACAGCAGGGAGGTGCCTCTGTGCCAGAAGCAGGCCTCATCAGATTCCGAAACTGCGGTGCCTTGGTTTCAGACTTCCAGCCTCCAGAACCGTGAGAAATAAATCTCTGTTGTTTATAAGCCCCCCGGTCTACGGTGTTTCGTTACGGCAGTCTGAGTGGATTAAGACACTCTCCTGACTGCTGTCCCCAGCCATGACAGACTACCTTTCCTGACCTGCCTTCCCCTGTCAACTAGAAAACTGGGCAAAAGAAAATAAACAGCTGTTTTCAGACCTTACAACT